>JASVER010000202.1:431816-581615 GCA_030449065.1 Oceanodroma leucorhoa
ATAATAGTCCAATTGGCCCATTAAAAATATTTCATGAGAATGCTTAGAGCTTAGCCACATTCAAGCCACACTGAAGTCTTAGACCAGTTTATCGTTTGCCCATATGTTCTTTATTAGGGGGCTTACACTGAAATGCTTGTGTGCCCTGGCTTCTCATTTCTACTCCACTTCAAAGTTTCTTAATTACAAAATTCTCCAGGTCTGAAGATTTGAATTTCACTGCCTTTTAAAAGAATGAAAAATAATTATATATCAACTAGTGAAGGATTGCTCCTTAGACCCTTGGCCGCTAAAGAAGTACATGGTATTCATTCTGTCATTGAATCTAAAGTCTTTTATATTGTTTTGAGCTTGGTGTAAGCGGCTGTCTCAGAAATCCCCGTGGGAATAACTAGTAAGGGAGGCAGTCAGCATGAGATGCTGTTGATGAAACCAGCATTACCAGAGGAGTCCCTGAAGCTGAAGATCAAAACTATGCACTGCCAGCTTGGTCCCACTGCCTTCGGGCCAGCTGACCCCAAACCCACAGGAGGTAAAAATGTCTGCAGAAGGGGGCTTGTCCATAGATTGAGCTTCTCCTGCTTGGTTCCTGCTATGGGCACGCCTCATAGCCATTTTCACCAGGTGTGGCTCCCATCCGCTGTCACTGTGAAGGAAGACATGTCTCCCGGGTGGGTAATGCATAGATAGGGATTGCAATTTCTTTCTTACACATCCACACATTTCTGGTGACAAAGGCAGCAATGATCAAAAAAGAGAGACTATCAGAGAGACGGTATAGAAAGGACAGAACTACTTGTTCCTACTTTAGCTGATGTGTTAGAAAAATTAGACCCACCAAAGAATTGCTTCCTCCAGAGCGGAAAGCTGAGAAATCTTTTGGGTGATCATTTATTTCCCCCTCAAACAAAAGTCAGAATTTAAAACGCAAAGCTGTGATTTGCATACATTTACTGTAAAGACCTTTCTGRACTTTTCAGGGAACTCTGTCTTACAATTCTCTCCTTCACAGTGAGAAATTTAACAATTCCCAGGATTATGAAACCAGAAGGAATTTACCGAGTTATATCGTATCCAAATGATAATGGAATCATTTCAATTCAAGGGAGTAATTTTTTCCATTTTAGCGTCCTCCCCTATAAGACACCCCACCCTTTTCYACAGACTTGCCAAAATCTCATTCCTTCCGTCTGAGCTGCTCCAAGAAAAAAATGGAAGTAACTATTTCCCTCTGTAGAAGCTGACTCGGGAGAAAACATTATCCTTTTGAACATAGCATGCAGCATGCTATCTTATCAGGAGCCGGATGAAAAATGTCTTGGAGACATTTCCTTTGTTCCGTACAGTTACAGGGAGCTTTAAGACAACTCAAATCCAATCACTGACAGACTGKTTTTTTTCAGAGGGGTCTCACTGTCTGCCTTCCGTTTGATCCCACACTACTTTATACACAAGTATTTCTGCACATCCAACCAACAGACCTGGACAGAGAAGGCCCTGTCTCTAGGGACAGTGGTGGTGGGGAGATGAAGGACTGCTCATGAATTTTATTCCACTGTTGCAACCATGTGTGCAATTCAATTCATAAAGCAGCGCCCACTGTGAAAGTACTCTTAAAACTGCCACTAGCTCTAGCATCTTCTTARGAAACATATCTGGCTACTAAACCCCCAGGTCTCTTCCTTTCAGGGAAGCTGAGGTGGCCACTACAAGGAAGGATACACATTTTTGGAGGAAGTAATATCCTTGTCACTCTGTATAACCATATCTATGGAAACAGATTTTAGATGTGGGGCCTTTCCCTCCYCTTCTCTCTTATGCAGGCCCTGTAGAAGCAACATGGGCAGCGCCTGGCTGTGAACACTGGAGCAGCCCAAGGCATGGTGCCTCCGTTCGCAGCTTCTCCTCCAAGATGGATATCGAAATATGGAGCCTGGCTGCACGCAGAGTCATCTCATTTTTCCACACACTGCCATAACAGCCTTTACTGCCTTTCCAAGGACAAAGTTGGTGGTGGCCAGACAGCTAGGTCACCAGTTACCTTGGATGTCTAAAACGTGTTAAACAAAGCAGCTCATCTGACATCTGCCACTGTAGAAATGGGTGCCTGAATAAATGTCACGCTTCTCAGAAGTACAAAGTGGTGCGCACCTGCTCTCAGCATCGGCTGGAGCCTTGGGGCGCAGGGGCGTCAGAAAATTAGGGTGTTTATGGGGACTTAGAGGGCAGCAATAAAATATTTGTGAACAGTAGCCAAGAYTCTAACACTTAGCCAGTATATGGGCAATGCTGAGGCTTGCTCAGCTTCCTATGAACATTAACATTGCTACAAAATGTCTAGAAGGGCTTTTGGTTTAGTTTGTTTTCAGAAGGAAGGAGGAAGAGAGAAMGAGGAGTGAAGAGCATGAATACCTGTTGGCGCTTGTTTTGAGAGTACTAACTGAACCAAATTCAGTGAAATTCCTTGTTATCTCATGACAAATGAGGCTAGAGACACCGGGAACTCACACAATTTGTCAGGACCCAACTTACAAATAGCAAGCATKCGACTAAGCGTCTTATTAAAGTGTGCCTTAAACGTATTTTCTGCAGTTTGTGAATATTTGTTAACCTAAAAATATGTACCATTCTGAAATGGACACTTGCTTATGCAAATTTCCTTGTTGGCTAAAGAGAGATTAATGTTCCTACGCAAGAGATTTGTACCCAGATATGGAAACATGTCTGCCTTAGATTGCCACTCTGTCCCCTGCTGCAGTGTGCAATCACAGTCATTCACACACGAAATGTTTCTTGAGCCAGCCCTTACCCACATAAACACACAAACACTTTATAATGCTACAATACCAAGCCACAACGTACGTAAAAAGAATAGAAAAATGGGTTAGGAAAATGGGTTAGTCACAGTATTGCCACATTAGCTCTTGAGCTTCCACTTCCATGAAYCTCAATAAAACAAACTAATAAGAGCTTAACTTGGTTGTCTCTACAATCTTTAATCCACTCCTGCCTGCCCCCCGCTCCTCTGCTGCAGTTTGGCTACCATCTCCGTCCCCTGGCCAAAACTGGTAACRCAGATTCCTTTTGGGAGCAACAGTCATCTGCTCTTCTCCCAGCTACTGAAATCCCCTCCCGTGTCCAAAGCCACAACAAATTCAGGCTGCCCTACATGGTCTATGATTTTGTGATTTACATATCATATGGCTGCTCTTCACACATGGATGACTTTCATTTTACATTCAGCAAAATTCATAGGCTAAAACTTTGCCCTTTTCCATGAAAGGGGAAAGTGGATCTGAGTAGTCTGCAACCAGGTGGGGTGGGAAAAGGGGGGGAGAGGGAGGGGAAAGGAGGGGGAAAGAGGAAAGGCTTTACCCTTCTTCAATCACCTTGAGGTATCTGTTCTGACGTGGGGAAGTACCCAGCCATGTGAAAAATTAAGAGAGAGTTAATGAATTTTATTCCATTGTTGCAAATTGCATGAGCAATTTAACTAATGCATAAAGCAGGGCCCACTGTGGAAAGTACTCTTAAAACTGTCATTAGGTCTAGCATCTTCTTCAGAAACATGTCTGGCTGCTAAGCTTCAGGTCTGTTCCTTTCAGGGAAGCTGAGGTAGTCACTACAAGGAAGAATACACATTTTTGGAAGAAGACATTTTCTTGGCCATAGTCTGATGGCTGTGGTTATCTGGTCTTGTCAGTGAGAATCAGAAGTGGTCAGAATGGGCATTAAAAMAAACTTTTTCCTTTTTCAATAAAGTAGGTGACTACCTTGTGGTCATTAGCACAGCCTAAAGGCAGAACAGGATGTTTTGCAGCCTGGTACCTTCCCTTCAGTCAGTGGGGACTGAAGTCGGGAATCCCTCTGGGATTTGCCCAGCTGATGATGGGCACACTTTGACAAGCCCTGCTCTACCAGCTCWCCCCAGCCATCTCCAGCTACCCTGCTCACAGGCCTTTCCGAGCCTGAAGTGCCAATATAAACACTGAGATGTGCACTTGGTTTACTTCTGCTGGTGTTTGGAAGAGGAAAGAAACATCATGGCATAAGCTAGCCACAAGCCAGAATTTGTTCTGTTGCTTCAGCTATTTATTTGTTTTTAATCAAAGCTGGTGCTTCGTTTCAGGAAAGCATCTGGAAACATTTGTTTCCAAATAAATTGCTTTTAGACTAAACTTTGGATGACAAGCTTCTGAATGAAGTGAGCTTTTCTAGCAATTTGTAAGAGAACTGCCAGCAGATGGTAAAATATATTGATCAGCTATAATTAGAGCAACATAGACTTAAACAATAAAGCTAGAGACCTTTGGGCTGTACCTGGTTTTAGTCTGGAAGGACCCTTGTACCTGAAAAAGCTGTTTCAATGTGAGGCTGAGTGAGAGAGTACTGATAAACCCACGCTACCTTCAGAGTCTGACAGTATCTACAGAGTCTTGCTAATCAGAAAATTCAGCCCAAAATGAAAATATCCTAGGAGCTCACAGTCTACCAGGGACTGTGCTAGTGCTAGTGAGGTTAAACCAGACAGACAGATGCTACAGAGATGAGCAGCAGTATCTAAAACCCCAAGGTACAGTTGGACGACAGCCACGAGTCAATCTGATCCACCCAGCTATTTCTAAAATGCCATCAACTCAGTATTGGGATACCAATGCCATTGTGATGCTAGAGGGTAATCAATTCAGCCTTTGATAATCAACAGAGAGAGCCATTATACAAAGTTCATAGACCAAAGTAAAAATCTATAATGTGTAACAGGAACACAGTCACTCATGTTGTCAYGGAGGTTAATCTGCCTTGTGTGTGGTAAGGCTCTGCATCTTTCTAAATCAAGACACTACTCATGACTGTTTTCTTTCCMAGTAGGTCATCTTTATGCACCATCTCTGACGAGCGTGCTCGCTTTGCTCGCYCACTGCCTCTCTCTCCCACAATGACTTTCACCGACTGATTTTAAAAGGAAATGTATTTCAGGGAGGCAGAGCGCAGTGTTTTGGGGCTGCCCGAGCCTGCCAGCTCTGCGCGGCCCTCTGTTCCCCCCGTGTGTTTCCTTGGCTGGAGGCAGATGGTGGCGGGGCTCTGGGGCAGCCAGCGAGCAGATGACACGCTCAGGGTGTGCTGTCTGCTCCAGCACGCCGCGCACGAGCCAAACTGAGTTCCTCAGAGTCAATCCTCCCGTGGCATTTTGAGGCTTGCTCTAAACCTGGGAAGGAGGTAATCGGGCCATAGCCGGCTGTGATGTGTCTGCAGCCTTAGAAAGCTGATTAATATCTTCTTCAGGAGTGAGACCTTAACGTAGTCACTCTCAGCAACCTAATGAGCATCCAGCTCTCTTTAAAATGCTCCAGCATAGGATATCAACAGCATCCAATCTTACATTAACAAAATGATGTTATCAGGCTTTTTAATATTCACAGAAGCATTGAAATTCAAAGCTACCATCTGCACATCAAATTGTAAAAGGCACAAAGCCATGAACTGTATTTTGTGCTGGTTAATATCCCAAACTGTGTGAAATCACAAGACCTTTAGATATGCAAGAGCAGGGATGACCCACTCTGGAGAGGCATGGGAGTTGGTTGCAACAGAGAGATTTTAAATTTGAGTTTCCCAGAAGTCTGGGGATTGTGAAGATTAAATATTGCTTTGGAGTCATCTTTCCCCTGTCTGAGGCGTTCAGTCCAGCGCCCTGACCAGACACCGCAYGCTGCTCATTCCCTGTGGCAGACCTTTCACACTCGGCTAGTTTGGAGAAAAATCGGAATATATTTGCTGGAACTTTCCACATACCTTAATTCTTGGCCAGAGTTAAAGCAGGAGGAACAGTATCATCAAAACAGTCCTTTCAGAGAAAAATCGTAAACCATTGAAAACGGGGACTTCTAATAAAAATGACGATTTAATCCATATCAGCATGTTGCCTATAGCTTGGGCTGTAGAAGTGTCATGGCAAATAGTCCGGTGTGAATATTTTAGTCTCTGGGTCAAAAGCATTAGTGTTTTACATCACCTTCAGAAGCATAATGCATAGTTCAGAGTCCGTGGCAATAGAAGGATYTCTCGCTTTCAGGTGAGGGCGTAAAGCAACCTCAGCCTGTCCTCCACAGGGAAAAGGGAGCCAGAGCCTGCTCAGAAGCGGCTGCCAGTGAAGAATGCAGTCTAGGATGCCCTGCTGTGAAAGTGGTTTGTTTTGCACAATAGTCTTATGAAAGATGACACACTATATAGCTGTTGGGATTTCAGTCTTGGTCTTCTACAGCCAGTGGGGGATTTAACCTTTAGGTCCTCAGCTGGTCCCTGGTGCAGCAATCTTTGTCCTCAGTAACCTCACTGGCCATCACTCTTCATCCARCAAGCATTTGGAAATTCCAGCCTGATTTCTCAAGACCTCCTAAAAAGTGACTGAAGCAATATCCCCAGTCCGAGATAATCACAAATGCCTTYCTGCCTGCAGAAAGGATTTTTTAAACTTCGTCACACAATAGCTCATGTAACTT
The DNA here is from genome assembly GCA_030449065.1 of Oceanodroma leucorhoa. Classification (NCBI taxonomy): domain Eukaryota; kingdom Metazoa; phylum Chordata; class Aves; order Procellariiformes; genus Oceanodroma; species Oceanodroma leucorhoa. Next base: position 438,317 of record JASVER010000202.1, read on the forward strand.
GGCTACTGGTTGGAGCAACAGGAAGGAAAAGCCAACCTATGTAGCTGTTTAACATGGAAAGGAGGAGAAACTGTTGGAGAAACTGCCGGAATCTATCCCAGAATGATTATGCTGCCTGAGAGGTGTCCCATGCACAAGCACACACCCATTGGCAAGCTCTGGAATGACATGCACTTTAACCTTGGGCAGACAGGTGAAAAGTGCAAGACTGGCCCTGTTGGTCTGTGCAGTGAGATGCCACCCTGCGCTAGCTGAGGAACGTGCTCAGCTTGGCTCCCCTGGACTACATCGAACAGAGGTGAATCCGCACCGTAAACCTTAGTTCATCCCAGCCAAGATGATTTAATTCCTTTAGAGCTTGCTGATGTTTCTGGCTTTTGTCCACCAGAGAACGTCACCCTTTCAAGTCCCAGGCAGAAGCTTCCCAGAATCACAGTAACATTTCCTCCCTCTCACTGGTAAATTTAAACAAAAATATCTTCCCACATGTCTGGTGCAAGGAGAACCAGGTGTTAGGTTGCTCATCCTTCCAGCTCTGCTCTTACATAGCTGAACATGTGCTGTCATTGCAGATCCAGACACCACTTCAACACATACTGCTTCCCTGATTCAAAAGCCATTCATAGTGGGGCTCAGGACAGGCCCGTGGATGCTTGCCAGTGCTCAGGTAAAAGTTAAATGAATTGAATCATGTTCCTTTTGGGTGCTTTGAATGGTTTTGATTAGAACTGCTTAAGCTAAAAGGATTTTTCCTTTTACTTTTGTGCACTGCTACTTCCTCAGCAGAGATTTAGAACATATTTTCCATATATACATGCCTGTGCTTATATTGGAGAGTTACATATCTTTTACGTGGCTAAGAGAAGCAGATGTAGCTGGCATTGTCTTCATTCTCTAAGCTGTTAAATACATCAGGCTCTAGACAAACAAAGATTGGTACTTTGCAACATGTGCGTAAAGTTAATCAGATGTCATATTCGTGAGAAAGAAGTCAAGGCCACATCCAAGTTTGGATTCACGCTGCAAATTATACTTGAAACTTGATGGTATTGGGACCCCCATGATGAGCTCATTCCTGCTAGGCAAAGGGCTGACTGCAAAGGTCGTTTGTGCCAGGATTTGACAGAGCTCCCGAATGGCTTTGCTGGCCAACTTGGAGGAACCAAATTGCACTGGGGGGAAGGTGGGGGAGATGGGGAAGGATGGCTGGTGTGGGGGAGCAGCTAAGCAGGAAACCTCAGAACTGTCAAATCCAGACAGCCAAAGTGGCAGATTCTGTGCAAAATGGCACTGATTTAGGACTGTGAAAGGAGAGAAGTGCCATGACATTCCCCTCTTCACTCTTTGGGGATCTTTAATCCTGTGTTTCCTAGAACTGTGCTTAACAACATTTTGTGTTTTAGACACTTCCAGATGAAGATTACATTTTACTCTAAGTAACATACATGTAAGGCCCACTAACTTGGGAAAAGCTTTATCCGTGCATTCAGTCTAGAATTCAGCCCTCATTTTAAGATGTAAAAAGAGGTGTTTTCTCACCATCCAGAAATATTTTGCCCAGTCCAGAATTCAGGAAATCCCGTTATACAACACTTAGGAGATGGATGTCAGCTTGACCTTTAGGAAGCAGATTTAACAGAAGTCACATCAGTCAGAGGTATTTTAAAGCAAAATTAGCAGCATGGAATCCTGTGGAGTGATCTGATGGGGCAGCATGTGTTTGATTTACAGCCTGACCTTCCGGCACTGCAAGTTTAAACAAGTTCAGACATTTTCACTGGCCCTTGGTACTCAGCTTCTGTTATCCTATGTCACTTCTCTACAAGCTGTGCAAAATGTTTTCATACACAATGGAAAATTGCAATTTTTCTTCCCTGTGACTTTTTCCCATAACATTAATCTGCTATTTGTCTAAAAACCAATAGGGAGCAGAAGTTATTTAAAATCAGATTCTAGTTTTTTTTCTGTTCATAACAAATTAATCATCAAACAGAAACAAAAGCCTATTAAGTGAGCTTCTCCTGAACTCGTTTTTACCGTAATGACACATGGGATGGTAGGGAATTGCCAAAACTAGACAGGTAAGTAAACGCACAGAGCTTTCAGAAGACAGAGGAAAGCTGAGGCACAAAGAAGAGGACACGGACACAGTACCCAACAGCTCTCCCGGCAGAGGCTTAGTAATGAAGGTGACAGGGTAAAAGAGAAGAGGAGAGGACCAAGTGTCTTGAGGCTTATTTTTCACCCTTCCTCTCCCCCAGACTTCCCCAGGGGGAGGTTTCTAAAAGTTTGAACAAACTCAGACCTAAGGGGATGGGATTAGGAATCTGATCTGGCATCCTGTTYCAGGGACTATCTATGATCTATGGAGCTGACATGAGTGGTCCCACACATTACATCTTACAGTAATGTTATCGCAGCTGTGAAGAAATCCCAGCGTCTGTGTTCCTGGATGATTACAGATGGACACCATGCCCTGGATATAACCTTTGGTATGGCATGTAGTAAACCGTAAATCTACCATGACACTCRGGAACAGAATTTCAAATCAAGAAGTGTTGGTTTTAATTGCTCAACACCCATTGATACTAATAGGAACGTGGCAGTTAAAGCAGAATATAAAGCTCTGAAAACATACCAGTCCTCAAGTCCTCACTATGTCAAAATCATCCTATTAGACTGAATTCAGCATTGGCATGGATGACCAAAGCCATTTGGGCACACACACTTAACTGCAATTTAATCTGAGCGATGAATGCAGTCTAACCCATAGTCTTTCCATTAAAACATATTCAAAAGATAGCTCTTATTTCTTCCTCTGACTTGTCTAGCAGCAAAGCTAGACATGGCAGTTAAAAAATACGCATTTGTCTCACTAAAATATTCCTAGATACAGTTATAACCTMGTTTCCTAGACTATGCAATTTGCTGGAAGAAAATGGTCTTTATTTTTCAACATTATTTTTGGACCTTCTCTGGACACCACATTTATCAACAAAAGCTATTCTGAATGAGGCAGAGAGACCGTTAGCATACTTCTGATGAATAGTTAATAGCATACCAAGAACTAGCAGTCACAGGGTTTTTTCCCCCCYTGTTAGCTCACAGATTGATTTTCTTCTCCTGCTTTGACTTTTTTCCATTAATAAACATTAACAATTTTGAGCCACTGGGAAAGTTGGYTGGAAAAAAAAAATCAGTATCCCCTAACTGACTGTTTTGTTAGAACTGATAACCTCTCAGAGTTCAATTAGGCAAGCTGCAAACACGTAATGAACAACCGGGGAAACTCAGAAGACTATTTTTTCTCCCAAAGTGTTTCACACACACACACACAAATGTGCACACACACACAGAGTAGAAAGCTCGTTGCTTGTCTCTGCTGCCTTTCTCAGAAATGTAATTAAATGGTTCCTTCATTTGTCCCTGAGAAAGATTACCTTCTCAGGCAACAACAGCAAAGAAGAAAAGCATGGCTGTACTCTTATGTCTTTTAAATGCCTGTCATGAGAGCAGCTTAAAAAGTACTACCTAGAAAGGTTGKTTTTTTTTCACCGTACTTCTGGCACCGTCACCCTGGTGCATCATTTCCACTCATCTGCTAAAACAGAAACACAATGTGCTAGCACACTTCGCGTGTCCGAAACGAAGGGATCCACTGGGCAACCAGGATGCAGGACAGCCATCACATCTATCCCACGCTCCCCTTTTCTCCCAGGAGAGAACAAATGATACAACTAATTTTCTAGACTTGGAGATCTAATTTCATCACTCACTATTAACAATGCAGAGCTGCTCCCTATCGTGTCTAGAATCACTGAATTACAATAATTTTTCCTGATCCTATTCCCCCCTCCCCCTTCTTTTTTTTTTTTTTATAGTTAAAGAGTCTAGCTATCAGCAATTTCAGGGGTTCATTATTATTCAAAGTGAAGTTTGGCACATAAGATAGAAGGCTATTTTTCTTTTTGAATTAAATCTGGCTGACATTTGCTTAGCCGGTTCTCAGCTCTACAAGTAAAACAAGAGAAGTAGCTTTGTTATTTCAGTCTGTATTTATCATTTTTCAAGGCCAGCTTGAATTAAAAACAAACAAGGAGCCCATATGCTGGCCTTTGCAAATAAAAAGCCCTTTGAACAGCTAAAACGGTAGGCCAAATTCAGAGGTGGTATGTCAGATAGTTTATGTCAGAAGGTTTTCATCAGAAATAGTTGCAAGAGTCTGAAGTTAAAATCCAGCTCTGCTTAAATCAAAACYAAAGACTCCCAATGACTTCAGCCCAAGATCATGTAAACCAGTCAGCAGGAAGGAGGAGCTCAGCTGAAAGTTAAGTCGGAAGGAGTCTAACTTAAACATCCTTGTACGATTCTTCATTGTGAAAGACTGCTCCAGAAGGTGGCAAACAACCCCAAATGAAGCTAGGGCTTTAGAGAGATCAAAGGTCTATGGAATTTTATAGATAACAATACTTTTTCTACAGAATCTTAAAGCCACTTCTAGAGCACACTGACAATTGCACCCTGTTACAATAGCCTACAGATGGATTTAAAATTAATGGAATTRCGGCGTTTTCTATTACATGCCGTAATTCTTCCACAACGCTGTTATCTAAGTCTTCGGATGGGGCTTGATGACTCACAAACACTGGAAGTGACTCATGCCTTCCACTGAGATCACCATTACAACAGGTAAGCCCTGAAGAAAGGTGCTGCCGGCAGGTATGCAGAGACAGTGATTCACGCGTGAAGCCAGGAGACAGACGTTTTCCTAGCTGACCRCTTCTGATCACTTTGGCCACGTCAAAACAAGGTAATTGCAGTGATCGCAGTGCAGAGACCAGCTAGGCAAGGCTCAAATCTCGTTGAGGAGGGGGGAGGAAGGATTCCTCACTTTTACTGTTGTACAATAGCGTCCAACATCACTTTTACTGTTTTGCTACCTTCACAGAATCAGTGGCCACTAATGATCAAAATTTTTACCAGAGAAAAACGGTTGGGATTACCTCCTGAGGACAGTAGTAGTCACAACAGGGAGAAGACGACTTTCTACTACTGCGCTGCTTGCCTAGGCATCATACTGGAAATTCACTGAGGATGACACACAATGAGAAAGATGCCCTCCTTTCCCCTTCTCCCAGTAACTCGTGCAGAATCATGACGAGTCCTAATGAGTTAAAATATGGACTCTATGGAAAGTGGCACAGTGTAGCTAACCTATAACTTGAGATGCCTTTTGCCCTGACCGGAAAAAAACCTGCCATCTATGCCATCTTGCTAGATGGCAAAAAAAACATGTGTAAAACWATGTCAGTTGCTGGAACATGTGTCAGAAGTTAGGTACTTTCCTGTGATGTTAAACAGGTACCTCCAGCACCTATCTTGGATTCCCAAAAGGTAGTAACTCAAATGAGTTGCGCCAGTCATACACCACATACAGATTTGGCATGGAAAACCATATAATTTTCTTACTCTCCCACTGGCTCATGGGCAGTAAAATACAGTTAAAATATGTTAAAAACTCAGTGAAAATACGCTCACATAGCAACTGAGAAAGGGATTCAGGGGAGAAAGAACAAGGCATGTGGAAAACATATTTTCTGCATGAAGYAACTGTTCTTCCTGCTTAAAAAAGTCTTCGGGGTTCAGTGAGGAATTTCAATAGAAATCCCAAATGTTTGATTTCCCTTGAGCATGTTCATTAAGCGTGTACAGGCAGATTTTCAAAAATACTCATTTCTCAACAACTCCTATTAAGAATAATGAGACTTGCTGTATGCTAAACAAATTAAAGATGTAGCAGGAACTGGATAAGGAAGCAAAGCCTCCACAAACATAGCAGTGCCAGGGATCTGCCAGTGAGCTCAGCGCTGCCACTTCTCTGCCTGTTCGCTTATGTCGGTGCTACTGGAAACATTTGTCAGATGAGGCAGACGTTGTGAGCTGGTTTCTCACTGCAGTCACAYAGCACCTAATCCTGAGAAACTACGGAAAACCATGTCATTATTTGGCTTCATCATATTTACATTGATCTGACATGTACATAAAGGAATGGGAACCTGGCCCTGAAACTCCATATGCCATGTGGAAAGAAAGTCACTTGTTCAGCACCAACAGCATGTTCAGAAAGTGCCAAGAATCACAATATATTAATAATATTTTCTTTGTGGCATTAAGAAGCTTGGAACTAGATCCAAAACAGCAAAGAAGTGGCTTGGAAAAAATGTCTTGCACTTTCACTGCCATCGTATGTCATCCTGCCAGCATGATTGATCCTACAGAAGATAAGCCAAAATAAACAGAGTGGGTGATTTCCTTTGCAATGAGGACAATAAAATATATTTGGTATTAGAAGCAAGCAATAAAGACGGAAAGAAATAGCAAAAAAAAAAAAAAAAAAGGAGATTATGAAATACATGCATTTCTTGCAAAGACTCAAAAATAGAATGAAATAACTCATCTCTATGATCAAGATTATCTCAGTAAATGGTAGGTAAGGTAGTCTGCTGACAGCAACTATTGTTCCTAACTGACAGAGCTAAATCAATAGATGCCTCATTTAAGCCAAGACAGTGCCCACCAAAAATTTTGCATCATCTTAATTAAGCCTAGTATAAGGGGTGAAGGGAGGAGGAGAAGAAAAAGAAGAAAGATAATCACAGTTTAATTAAATTGACACAACWATGCTTTTAGAAACCCCCTGAGGTCCTGGATCTAACAACCATGCCTCTTGTGCCTGAGTTTGGAAGAATACCTCCCTTTATCCCACCCCATACCCAGGCACAGGTGTTGCTGAAGCCCTTTAACAGGCAATCTCTCTCTCTGAGTATTACTCAGTGCATGCTCCAAAAAGTAGTTCAGCTGAAGCCAAGTTTAAACAGGGTAATAAACCCTGGAAATGGGAAAAGGAGGAAGAGAGTAAACAATAGGAATACAAGATTAAAGGCAACAACCAAGAAGATTTCAGATCAAATACAGATGTAAATAAATAACAGAGGAGCCAACAGTGACAATGAATGGCAGCAATAAGATCTTCTCTATGATCCTAGTCAATGTGTCATATCTCCTTATCCTCGGGGAGATGGGAATATAAGCATCYCTCCACATCACAAGGTGGCCGTGAAGATAAGAATATTGCAACCTGCAAGGCACTCAGGTACAAGGATGATGGAGGCCACATTAACTTGTAACACAGGTAGAGATAGGAGAAAAAACCMATACAAAGGTCAAAGTGTGATAACCTAGAAAAAAACCCAAAACAATAAAAGACAACAGATCTGTGGTTGCAGCTGGTATGGGGCCTCCTCTGTAGCTACAACTTTCCTTATAAATTATGAGTCTGCAAGTCTAATACTTGCAGACATCTGCTCTATCTTTTATGCTATGGATACAGACGATTATGAGGGAGCAACTTACAGCAGCATTACCAGTTACCATCCGTTCTTAGCTAGGCTCTACAGCTAACATAAAACATGCTAGTGTAGAGCTGCTTCAACAGCCCGTGATATGCGTAGTAGAAATCCTTTTGCCCCTGGGGTTACAGGTACTGCTACTTTCCTGAYGGTTCAAGCTCCTCCATCCCGCCCCGCAGTGGTAAACTGGGAGTCGCTTAATAAAAGCACTGAATCAGTCTCATTGACTGAGCTATTGAACGTGCAGYTTAGTGCTTTAACTATCTATACCCCAATGCACGGACTTCCTGTAAGGTTTTCCTGGAATCATGTAGGCTTATAAGGGCYGCTATATATGCCATATGTATATAAATGTATATATATATATACATCCATTTATAGGATTTGATTTAACCTGCAGATCTAATCAGCTGGGAGAGGTTCTTTGGTTTTGCCATTTTCCTTTTTTTATTGCTTGTTTGTGAGGGACATCCAGGGTTATATACTGGTTTCAGCCTTCCTCTATTAATTCTTATTTTTTATCTCAGTCCTCCTCCCTGCTGCATATTAAATGAAGGACAAACATGTTAATAGCATCAAGAGATACTGAATGGATATTTAAGATGATTAACAGGCACGCACACCTGGCCCCTCACATTAACCTATATCAGCGTGTTCCATAAGGTTCCATTATACAACGTGCTATAAAATAAGGTTACCAGGCCAGAAACTAAATTACTAAGTATTTASATCAGATACCCAGCTGTAATTCATATCAAGTCAAAATTCAGTGCAGTAAGGTGAAGCAGGGGGAAGGAAAAAGGAAAGACAAACAATTCAGAAGAGGCACTAATTACCTTTTGCAGTTCAAGCAGGGGAGACACATGAAAAGGGAATTATCTCAGGTTGCATTCAGAGAGAGTTTGGATTACAACCTTTTAATAAAAGGCCATAAACTACTATGCAGAAAAATCAAGAAAAGAAAAGCTCCTTAATGAAGCCACAGTGATATTCTGGTTTGACTTGGGTGGGGAAGGGGGGAGAAATCGCTCATGGGAAGTTTTGGCATTTGTCACAAAAATGTATTCAAAACCAAGATGAGTTTCAGCTGCAAAGCATGAACCTGGAGTTCCGCAAAGCTCACAGATGTTTGACTCTAAGGTTTGGTTCAAGCTCAATCTATATGTAAAGAATTTAATTAGCCCATTCAGATTCACTCGAGCTGTTATTTTAAACCCGTTTTGAAAAGTAAAAGAGAAAAAAAACCAAACCAAAACAAAACAGAGCATTTGAGCATCTACAGTTTGAGACAAATGATTGATCCCTAAATCTAATTGAGACACATCCAACCAGGTCTGAATATTCACAAAAAATTCCACCCCTACCTCCTAAAAGTCACTTCTAGTCAAACTGATTATTTTAATTTGCACACTAAGCTTTCCACAGTTGCTCTGCAGAATGACAGTTCCTGTGGCGTTTGATTCTCTTTCCACACTATACTCCTCATACTTTTGTTCCCTGTATCCAGTCTTCTGAGTATATTCAGCCCGCTGTCCGATTATTCTTATTTGTACCTTTCTTTGATGCAAAGCAGGAGCAAAAAGCAAACTGCCAGAAACGTGGTTGATGTACTGAAGAACAGAAGGTTGCACATAGAGATGGCTGGAGAGGAATGAGGAGAGGATGCAGCAGGAAATAACCAGAGCAGTGTTTCTTTTCACCATGCACTCGACCAAGCAGTTGTCAGAAGGACTCACCAGCCCGGGAGGTTGCAAGCAGCTGATGATGGCCAAAGCCGATGTCATTCCGAATCTCAGGTCCACCCCAGCTGCTACAGAGGTGAGTGGGATTTCTCACTGCTGTCCTCAGCAAAAACAGTGTACTCTGTATTCAGAGAGAAGAAATCCAAACTATCAATCTGAAATATTTTGAATAAAGCAACTGCTGCTTGTTCAGTGCTATGGAATTAAAATCTCTCCTGAGATAACCATATAAACAGCCTATGGTTCTTCCTTCAAGTAATGGAGCACAGGTCCATTTATACTCTGAGCTGTTTTGAGTCACAAACACCTAGAGCCAAGGATTTCTCTTCCATTAGCCATATCATAGATGCAGGTCAAAGCCCTGCTCCAAACATGAGGCACACACATGAGTCAAGACATGCCTTCCACATCCTCCCATGCAATGAGTAGAAGCCTTTTCTTTAGCTGGCATCAATCAATAACCAGCTGCAGTTTGCCATTCCTTTCTCATCTTGACATTTTTTTCTTTCATTTTGACCCAGTTTTGACCTTAGATATTTTCAGGGCTGTCATATGCAGCAAAGTGTGTGGCCTAATCCTCCTCTTGCTACCTACATGCTGTGAAAGCCTCATGATGGCATTTCACTTCTGCACCTGGAGCCCCCTGTTCCTATGAATATCAGATCACCCCATTGAACACTTGTGCATCTGCTGGTGGCCCCTGACTCTGCAGATATCTAAACCCACAAAATATCACCTAAACAACTCACTACTTAAGAGTTACTAAGAAAACAGCATGGCTTTTGTGGCCACAACTGCTCAAGGTCAAGAGAGATCGTAGGATCATTGCATAAATGAAGTTAGAAGGAGCATGGCAGCCTATCACTCAGTTTTCAGTGGGTCAATCCCATCTCAGCACTAGAATACTCAACATCTCTTACCAGGAACTGGCAAAAAGTATTCAGGTAGCACACAAGTGAATATATACCAGCTCCTGCAGATAGGGCTTTTCTCTTGCAGTCAGGCTCTGGTAAGTGTTGTAAGGATCTTGAGTGTTATCCTTCGCCTTCTCCTATGTGACAACAGGTGTAGGTCTCAGTCGCAGGACTGTGAGCCATACTAAGAAGTCAATGAAATATAGATGAAGTCCTGGACACTGACACAACCCTGCTTGCACGCTGAAAGGCACTTACCTCATTACCAAAGAGGCTGGCATTGAAGCTGTCAGCTCATACTTCTCTCATACCAGTCTCAGTGTAGTACCTTTGATTTGTCACAAGCAAATAAGCCTTGGAGAACTGGGGGATGGCCAGATCCGAGGCTCCCATTCCTACTTGTTCAAGGCTACGATTGGCTAATAACCTCACCAAGGTGTGCATGGCAGCTTTTTCTGCACAGCACTGCTCTGCTTGAGGACTATTTGCTGTTTCCTCATCCCAACCCTCAAGGTCTGCATAAGTTACTTCCACTAGCAAGAGACATTATCTGCCTTGATACCTGACTGATTTTTTCAGTTTCTTCATCCAATACTAGGCAGTCAAAGATATTTAGGAACAGTACTCAATTAGTAGAACTGCTCTATTTTTTCATGAAGGTCTTTATAACTCACCTCTTGGTAATAATGAGTGCGGCATACTGCCTGAAGTACTCTGAAGAACATGCAGACATGTGGATCATCTCCTGGAGGAAGAAAAGATGGCTAGTTACCAGTAACTTGAATTCTTTGAGGTATGGTATCTATGTTTGTTCATTTTCTGCCTCCCTCACCTTACTCCTGATTATTTCTGCTTGGATTGCACGTTCAGAAGAGCTCAAGGCAAGGAATTTCTCTCCTGGCCCACGTTTATACACATAAGGGGGGCAGAGCCTCAGTCGACAACCACTATTGCTAAGGAAAAAGAACAACTCAAGTGCTATGTCCTCTTGACTCACAATCACACGCACAAAAAAACCAAACACAGATCGCGCATCTTAAAGAACTCTGATTATAGAAAAGTGGCACCACTTGGGCCTGAGAGCATTGGGTGGACTTTTTTGTGATTTACTACACACAAGGTTGCTTAGATAGTCTCAAGTTTAATTAAATATATTGATTCCTATCCCACAAGAAGGAGAAGCTATGCAAGGTTGCCATATCACCAGTCTTTCTAACTTTGTCCAGTGTTGGTGTAAATTTCACAAATGTTGCATATTTGGTGAGACAGCTAAGCTCCGCTAGATATTCCTGGCTTACACAGCTAGGTAAGCACAGATATTGAAGAAAGTATTACATCTGGAGTCACTCCAACTCTTTTTTGCAATGGACTGGTCATTTCTGGAAGAAGGAACTAAAATAGAAAAGCAGAGTGCAAAGCTGGCAGCACTGCTGACCTGCAATAAATATACTTACAATTCTTACACCTTTACATTACAAATATTTTTAAGTGCTCCTGTTGAAATCCTGTGTTTTGGAAACGTCAGAAAATCTTTACATTTTGAGTGAAAACAGAATCCTACTTTTTGATTACTGAATGAGTAATGGAATTACAGGAAAAGAATCGTCCATATCTCCTTTAGCTTAATAGAGCATTGGTCTGTCATTTGCCAGACTTTCAACTTCCAACTTCTCCTATTGACATGGATTATACTCTGGGGAGTATAATTAGGAATATGCTCCTGTGGAATCATCTTGGGGTATACTGAAAAAGCACCTCGAGTTTCTAAAAAAATCATAACAAAATGGAATTTTTGAACAAGAACAACATGTTGAGACAGGCCCTTATGATTACTTTTTCTTATGTATTATCTAGCCATGCTTTCGTCTTTTCCAACTGTCCTTGGCAAGATAGCACAGTTAATCCAGGCCTACAGCAAATCTTGAGAGCCTCAGACATTTTCCCAGAGGAACGACACTGTAATCTGGCTGAGGTACACAAAAGTTTGGGTACTTTTAGGGTCTCTGCATTCCAAGACAAATAAAGCAGCAAACCCTTAGACACACCTGCTGCACTCAAGTGCTGGCAAATTATCAGGCCTCTCCTTCTGCAGGGAGACTTGGATAAATAGCAGCCTTCCTTGGACTCTAGTTCTTCTGCAGGGAGAGGGTAAAGACCTCTTCAGCCGCCCTACCCAGCTGCCAGCCTAGGAGCTGTGACCTCCAGCTCCACCCTGGAAGCCTGCATAGATAGGTTTTGCTGCCTGGCTAAGGTTTACTCAGCATCTTATTTATACTGTTGATGAGTAAATGGGTTTTGTTTATATCAGAGCTATCTCCCTCGCTATGAGCAGTAACAATACACACCTATCGGAAAATATGGGCATACATTTCCTCAGGAGGAAAAAAAATAGCTTGCTGTTGACACCTCCTTATAATGTTGGTTACTTCACTGTAAATACCACACCCAATAATATTTGCAACAGATTTTGCCAGTTGCTGATCTTGAAGTTCTTGTGGGATATAATCTCCACTCAGAGGGTAACTCCAGCTAAAGCTATGTAAATGAATGGAGTCTTCATTTTAATGCCTACTTTCAGTGCCTTGCCCCATGTTAAAAAAATAAAAGAAATTCCGGCATTAGGATGTGAGTTAGAAGGAAATATTTTGTTTCTTTTCTGGGTAACTTTTAAATTTCCTTTCCGAAATCGCCAATTTTGAAACAAATGGTTCAACACTTCAATTTTGAAAATACTGAAAACACATTTTGACATTTGAGATTTTAATTTTCTTTCCTTTTTTAGTAACAAGCCCTATTTAATGAATAGCGAGAATCCCGTCCGAAACAGTAAATTTGTTTCAAAATACAATTTAAAAATACAATACAAAAACTTGCTCGGTGCAGGCTTTTATGCAATAGCAGCCTCCCAGCATACCATACCGATTGATTCTTCCCAAATCATATAGTTCCCACCGCAGAGGGTCATCACTGACTCAGAAGCCTTTTAGTCCTTTTGTTCTGGAAGGTTATTTCATTTCTTTGGTGATCATGTGGTTACTTTTGAAGCATTCAGCAGTGTGCTGGCGTTTTCTTCCTCTCAATTTTCTAGATCAGACGTCATCAAACAACTCACTGCTGAGTAGTGTGCGATATTCTCCGTACCCTTCAGACAAATCTCCTTGCTAGAGAAGTTAAATTCTGTTTTCTCCCCTTCCAATAAGTATATTCACCTCTTGTAAACTACAACTTTTATTTCTTTTCACCCTCACAGGCTTGTACACAAAGTCAAAGAGGGACCTGCACTTTGGGGTATCCAACCAAGAGGGGCCAACCTTCTGATCTGAAGTTAACTCATTGCTGGTAAAATCAAACACGCAGAACAACRTGTGCACTGATCATCCTTGAAAGCTAATTACACAAAAAAATGTCAATTTCTGTAAAGGACAAGAACAGTTGTGAAGAACTGTCACCAAGCTAGGGTAGACACTTTACCATATTTCTTTCTTATGAAAAAATAGATATACCATAAAATCTTCTCTATGCTTCGCTGGCAACTTCCCTGGCAGAATAGGTAATGAACATGAGTTAGGAGATTAAATAGAGACTGGCACCATCATCTACTTTCCTTTACAGCACAGCCAAATTAAATTTTGTGCTGTTGACCCTTGCAGCCAAAATAAATGTACAGCTGGGCCAAAGTTAACATGTGACTCCAGTTTTCTTAGCTTTGCCGAGGTTAAGGATGCTTGGAGTATTGCAGAGGTGTTGCCTTCAAGTCTCCAGGGCAAATGCCTTTTGCAGAGGCATGCTTGAGTGACACAGTACACTGAGCATCAAAGTAAACTATGCAAAATAGCTACAAGAGAAATCTGGAAGAAGGGGAACAGATCTGGACCCGAGAAGAGACATCCTTTTCTCCTGTCCCCTTCCAGTGTCTGTGGTGTTCTCTCCCTCCAGTGACCCAAAGCTGGGTGTAGTAAAGTTAAAATTATAGATAGTACAATGTTTAATCATGTTCTTGGTGAGCTTTTTGCTTTCCTTAGAGACCACCTTTGGCAATAAAGGAAAGAAGCTACCCGACAGAACCTGATGCTCACCTATAGTCTACTGATTTCAAATTTCCAACAGAGCTTATGTCCCCACAGCACTGGGACGTGGGCAATATGGGAATTACTTCTTGGGAATATATGCCCCGCCTCAGTCCATGCAGCTTTCGTGAATCATATTGCATTGCTTTCATGTGCCTCTTCTCTGAAGGCAGATGGGCATGAGCCCCAAACCAAACTCAATTTTCAAGCAAGCCATTTAAATTCACGAGAAGCAGCTTGCTTAATTGTTCTGCCTCATGCATATTCCAACCGATTCTGGAGAGCATCAAAAAGCTGGAGCCACCTGTGTTTTAGGTAGCCAAATAATAAAGACTCTCTAGTACTTTCCAGTGTTGGAGAGGGTGCCAAACAGAGAATCAGACAAAGACCGAGCAGATCTCATGATGCTGTGTCCCTCTGTGGTCTAGTTTAATTCTTCACTTCCACTCCAGACCACTAGCTAACCTATCCACTTAGGTTATAACGCTCTGCCAGTCTGATACTGCAATCACAGACACAGCATTCTTCCTCCTTCTCCCCAGCAATTTTACAATAGCAATTCCCCTTCAGCTGTGGGTATGGTGAATATATGAAAAATACTTGACGCTACAGGTTCTTTAGGGTGGCTGATTAGAAACAAGTGATGCTATTGGGATGACCAGAGAATCAYTGCCTTAGCTTCTTTGAAAAGGCAGTGCTTTCTTTAGGTTCCAATTACAAGGTAGTCAAAACACATAATGGGCAACAGTACTGCACGCAGCTGTAACTCATTTAGAGAGCACTCTTCCTTTCCCTGGAGCTAATGCTGTGGAGAAGCTGTTCCATCGCTCTTTTGGATTGGTTTATTGCTATGCCCTTTTCTATTTTGATCAAGTTTATTGCCACAGAGGTAAATTATTGTCTGAGTTATTTCACATGCCTACTTTATACAGCACATGTTGAACCATGTCTTTGCTAGTGCTCCAGCATGCAGAAGCTTAGCTACAGGCCCTGAGTGTTACATTAGTTGTTCCTATGAGTTCTTTTGATCAAAAAGAGCTCACGTCTTGTCTTATGTACGTACGCTTATCTTGAATAGCAATGTCATTGAAATTGGATAAATAGGGGTAATGTGTGTTGCTCTTCCTCCCTCTTTTCTCTGCTTGGTGCTTTGTTTTGAAGGGGTACAGTTATTCCCTTATAYGGTCCTGGGTAAAGACTGAAATGTGTCACCATTCCACCTGGTCCTCCTGATGATAGAAATCAAACTCCCTAGACCCAACAAGCCCAGCAGAGAAGCAGAGCTCTCAAATACCTGGTTTTTTTTAGAAAGCATGGGGTACAGTGGGGCAGATTTGGCTTTGAACAGGTCAGTCAGTAACAACAGAATCAGGTCTAGTGGCTATCTCCTTTCCCTCTTCCTATGATGCCTACCCTTCCTATGATGCCTGGAGAAGCTATCTCCCCCGCTCTGGCAGCGCACGTGGGAGAGCCAGGTTCGCCCCTCCCGAGTGCCATTATGCTTGGCCTCCCTCCCGTCAGTCGCAATGGCACAGCCAGATTTTCTACTAGTTCTGAACAGAAAAGTGAGCATCCAGCACAGGAGCCAAAGGATTTTTAGCCCTATAAAAGGAGCAACATTACAAACTTYTTCACAAGGTCTATGAATATTTACTCCAGGTTTAAGCTGGTTACAGACTGAAGCCAGTGATCATACATGCAGGTGCAAGAGCCCTTGCAGTGAAGTACGTGCATTTCCCTTTTGCAGCCAGCAAAACTCCCCTGAATAATTGTATTCACGTTATTGCTGTGGCTATTACTGAGTTATTACAGTCACAGAGCTTAATAGTCATCTGCAAGGAAAGACARGCTGCTAAGGCAAGGAGCTCAATATTAAGTACCTTACAGCAATCCTTTGAAGGTTGTCATTGGACAAGGCAGAGCCTGGCTTAAGGTCCCGCTGAACTTATTTCAAGGAGCAGGGCAAAAATCCAAGGAAGCACAAAAACAAAGGACTCTGCTGCTTCATTGAGGACATCAGGCTCTTGGCCAAGCGCAGGGACTGCCTTCATGCTTTGTATTATGCTAACAGAGACACAAGCCCTTGCCCCTGTTTCTCTTGACCAGAAACGCTGCAGCAAGAAGACATCAGTAAGAGATTGGAYAGATGAAGGGGAAAGGATGTGCCCGACACAAAATACAAGAGCAGACGATGGAGAGTGAACTTGATAGAGGGATTATTCAGCAGCATAGGATTCCGRCTTAGAGGATCTGGACTCAATTTCTTGGTCCTCTCTTCAGTCCCCGT
Organism: Oceanodroma leucorhoa; assembly: GCA_030449065.1. Taxonomy (NCBI): domain Eukaryota; kingdom Metazoa; phylum Chordata; class Aves; order Procellariiformes; genus Oceanodroma; species Oceanodroma leucorhoa. The sequence goes on from JASVER010000202.1 coordinate 454,736, forward strand.
GTGATCTTGGACTAGTCAGACATTCTGCCTCCCCTCTGAAAAAGGTGGCAGGCAGCTCTTCCCTGCCTCACCGCGTGTTTGTGAGGATGTGCTCAGGCACGACACTACATAAGGCCACAGGGACGGACTGCCAGTCTGTGGGGAAGAGGCACCAGTAGAGCAGTGGACCCGAGTATCGCACAGCAGCACCAAGCTGCAGCTCCAATACTCCCTTCCCTTCCTCCACTCTCCAAGGTACCTATTAAACTGAAGATTCAAACACCCCCTCTCTTGTAGGTCAGATGKACTGATCGCTTTAGGAGCTTACAAAGGATTCAGCCAGCAGATTTTTAAAACTAGAACATAAAACTCTGTCATCTGTCACCTACTAAAAATCAATGAATGAAGTTTTAAGAYCCATTTTTTTAGTTACCTAGAAAACCCAAGTAATTTACTGGCAATCACAATACAGGTTATGGTAAATGAATGTCTTTTAGCAACTGATGTCTCTTTACATTTTCCACTGGAACTTGGTATATTAGTGGGACAATAATTCTTGAAATAGCCAGATACAGGGTAATCACAAAAGGCCACTGTGACATGTGAGATTTAAGCCAGTACCAGTAGTTGTGCCTCACTCCTAGATTACATGTGCACTTGCTGAGATCRGTGGCAAAAGTGTCACCAAGTGTAACAACGGCAGGACTGAATTCCCGTGCAGGTCTGACAACCGTTTGCTGTTCAGTTGTGAGCCWGTTCCCTGAGGGCCATTGCTACAGAAGCCCAGCTTTCTGTGGAGTCCTTGCTCTTCATCCAGAGCACGGCCCGACGTGMGTGGTGAGAAAGCGGGCAGCCTTACAGCACTGCCAGACATCACTGGTGGAGACCAAGAGCACGGCACTCGTCAAGCAACGGCAGCAACTCATCRGGTAGAAGCAATGGCGCATGTTTGTCTAGGCAACATTTTTAATGCAAATTAAAATGGATACAYGTCACTCAGATCCGAAATTAAAAAGCAACGCAGAAATCCAGTCTATCATTATATTGGTTTGTTACTTCTGAGGATGTATTGCCATTCTTAAAAAAGTCTTCAGCTTGCATAAATACCATGTAACRCTCTCAAGAGGAAGATCCTGTCTTCTCAGAAACTGGTTGAAGTACTTAAGGATGCAGAAAAGGAATAACTTCACAGAAAAAATTTTCTGCTTTTGCCTATGTATTAGCTTGCAGTAAAGAACCAGGCATTGGATATTTGGAGCAATTCATTCTGGTGAGGCAGAAAGAATTAACTCATGCTGTGTGTGCGGTCACACRTCAGCCACCTTCAGAGGTACGCGAYGGTCAACCTCCTCAGCAAGGTCTTATGTAYGGTGAGGAARATATCAGGAKTGCAAATGTYAGGTAAGTAGATCAAACAATACAGCCATTATACTACCTGAGGAGGTGTTGAAAACAAGCCTTTGCTCAGACACCATTTTCTTCCTAGCTATTTTGGTTGAACCACAGCTGGCTACTGGCTGGCCCACTTTGCCTGCATGATATCTGGGCCCTCAGATATAATTTCGTGGTCCTTGGCAATACGACTGGTTGGAAAATCAATTCAATAAGGGGAGAATCTCACCTTTAGTGTCTTAGAAATACCCAAATTTCAATGCTGGGCATGTCAGGACCACAGGCTATGGGCACAGGCAGCAACAGCCAGAATGCTATCGAGTACCTTAGCTGAGCAACCACGGCCAGCCCTCAGAAAAGAAASAGCAAGGCAACCTGCAACCCAGGGGCTTATTTACTGGGGGTACAAAAGCCGTATGCCCTCTGTTTCACAAGCATGGTTCCCCTCTGCCCTTCTCCTCCAGTGACTCCTTGCACACGTCTGCAGTTTGGAGGTCCTCGGCCAAGCAGCGGGGCTGCCGGGAGCCGGCGTCCCCCTCCCCTCGCAGCTTCGGCCCAGAGATGCCGATACAGAAACTTCTAAAGGGCTCAGGCTATTCACAGACCTTAAAGACTGCTTTTATATACAAAGCTGTATGTTGGAAACTGGTTAGCCGGCTTTAACCATGAATCAGTTTTACGTTGCCGTATTTCCTCCAGAGGATTCACCTTTGGGGCAAGAATGCCATACRGGTGTTTTGGCTTTCAATCCACGTGTTTGATAAGAGACGGTCTAYGGAAGCAGGCTTCCCTTATGATAATACCACCTTTTCACTCCTTCCCCAGGGCAGCTAAGCTCATGGTCAGAGCTAATGCTCATCCTGCAAGCATATCAGCAYGTTGCAATGAAAGAGAAAACATAAATTTAGTTTTCTCATTTCACAAATGCAGAAGCTCTMGTCTGCATACACCAAAGGAAGACAAGAATAATTTTCCCCCAGCCTGCACCACATAGGATTTGTTAYCTCCTGACCAATATTGGGGCCCAAGCAATTCAACCACAGCTAATTTCCAGAGCTGCAGGTGCAGCACCAGCCAGTCCATACAATTAAAACAGGGCAGTAGAAGACTGTAAAATATATACATTTAACGTCATTAAGCTCTTCCAAATAGCAATGTGTTGTTTAAGTAACTTCTGTCTAAGCTCTCGGCCGCCACCTCCCACGAAACATTAAATCAATGTTTTATTAAAGAAGAAAAAAATATTTTTGTCTAAATTGCTTTTTTCAAGATGCTTCAGTTCGTTGTGTTTGACCTTCTCTAGCTACCCAACAAATCCTTGTGTTTTTACTTTCATAGTCTGACCTTTTTATTGTCAGTTGCTTGCTTGTTAACACTGACTGCACCACGCAAAGGCCTCTCAGGAAAAATAAATATCAAATTAAACTTTGRAGGACTTACAGAGAAGAGATGCTCTGGCTTGCATTGTATGAATCTCTGTTGTACCCTCAAAGGGTACAACACATTAGTTCCCTCACCTCCCCTCAACTTTTCTGCGCCAAAATCCATAGGTAGAAACAATTTATCACTGGCTACATCTGTCAGCATTGTTTCTTCATGTCAAAGCAGTTCTTGCATGAAATAAACTTGACATGTCCTGTCATGAAATAATCTGATATTTATCCTGTGCAAGAGGGAAGGAAAKATGGGAAAGGCTGCTATTGATCGTTGGGCTTCATGGGGACAGCATGATCTCCTGCCTGGGACAGGACATTTGGGTTTTATTTATTTATTTATCCATCTATCTACTTATTTATGTAGGATACCTTCCTATTATCCTATCTAATCTGTGACTGCACAGAAGTCTTACATTGATATCACAACATAAAATAAACAAAGTATTTGAAGAGCAAAAACTGAGTGTGAATCGATGCAAGAAGACACAAATCAAGGGACATCCCTTAGATCCTTTCTAACGGTTCTGAGCAAAATTATTTTCACCCCTTTGGAGTTCAAGTACTATCTTTACTATATACTGTGCAACTCTATGGCCTGGAGGGTAATTYGGATTTATGCAGTCTGCTCAAATCTCGAAGTGGGTGTCACCCCTACATTTAAACTACGTAAACACTCAGATGTGCTTAGCTCTTAAGTAAGAGCTGAATGTGCAGTGTTTGTTCACCTAAYGCCTGCCCCCTCTCTGTAGCAAAAAACAAATAGTTGGTGGCTTTGGTGCAGACGCATGCGGAGGCTGTGCTTCGGTTTTTGGGAGCAACAGTTGGGAAAAGACAAGATCTGTTACCCAAGCAAATACAGCTATTTCAATATAATACATATAGAACATATATAGTCATTCACAATACCGTGGGGACTTTGGAATATGTAGCATGAAAAGAGGAAAGAAGGTGCTTGCTGGCTAGGAGCAGTATTTGCACAATTTGAATTTCTGACACTCTTGTAGGTAAAACTGAATTTTTTAGTGGTACGACATGCAAGACTCTACAGGTTAACACTGGCAGCATTTCTTCCTAAAATATTGTATTAGCCCACTGAAAAGAGATTGAGAGCAAAGAGATAYGAAGGAAATAATTTTCCAGCAAATTGAAGTAAGTAATAAGAAATATTGATCTGAAACCATAAGCCCATGAGAATCTTATTTAAAAAAGCTTCCTGAACTGGACAGMACATCCTTTCACATAAAGCAGTACAATCCTCTATATGATACCTGGTCTCTTCTGCTCCAGTCTAGTTTATTATTAATTACTCCTTACAGATGCAGCAGTAGCTGGGAAAGCAAATGTGGTGATATATCTGGTAGATTTTTCCTTCATATTAATCCCTTTTATGTCTGAATTAAAGCCAGAGGCTATGGAAGTTAATTCTATGGTGGCCATGCTAGAACTATAATAACCTGTGAAAACTGCAACCTTGACAAAGAGAATTAATGACTGCTTGCATGTATGGGCTTGTGAAACCGAGCAAAGGTTTACATCAGTAGGAAATGCATTTTTCTTATGCTGATTGAAGGACATGAATCTACGTGCTCATTCGTTGTCCTGGCACCAAGAAATAAGGATTAAAAAAAATAAACCTTTTTACCACTTTTCAAGAAGAAATTGGGCTTGCCAAGCCGTTTGAAATACAAAGTTGAAAGATTTATTTGTGGAGGATTAAGCGAAGGAAGGGAATTTCATAAAGCCAGGCTGTTACTGAGTCACTGCAGAGAAAGCAAAGGCTGGCAGCAAGGCTGGCAGCGTAGTTACCCCCAGCATGCAGCTACGTTCCCGCCCCAATCAGTGCCATTAAATTCAATGCAGAGACAGTACAGAGTCAGAGAAGATTGCTGGTAATCCAGGAAGCTCACACTATGTCCTGGGAGGGGTTACTAAAAGTCTGTGAAGCTAGGTCAGGATTGTCATCTCTCTGGCATGCAGGATCCTCCATACAACCCYGATCGAGAGCACGAAGTCCATCTTGGTAAGCGTCCAGCTGAGCAACAAAGCAGTCACTCAACGTTACTTGTGAGATCCCAGTGGTTAGAGTACCCAACAGGCGACCCGGATTCAGCTCCTTCTGCTACGGATTCCAACCACTCTCCCATTTCCCAGGCATGTGCATTCACCCGCCTACCCACTGCACAAACCCTGTTCAGGCGGTGGGAYGAAATCAGGCTGTTGCGTAGCTGGCAGGAGCTGCGGGGCAAAGGAGGCTGAGCTAAAAGGGAGCCTGGTGCTAGCCCGGCAGTGAGAGCACTTAGCTGGAGCGAAGTCGTAGGGAGTCTGGTCTGAGCTGTCATTCCTCATACGGTTATATGTGTTTAACTTATTTTATCCCAGATAGTTCCAGGCAGCAAGCACCGCATGGCTTTGCATCTATGGTCTTTGTTTATCTCCCTCCCCTTCCAGCTCACTGCTTACATCCCTCGCTGTACATCGGCCAAAAGCAACCTGGAGGTTAGGGCGCTCTTTTAGGATCCGTGGGATGCAGGATTAAATCCCTTTGCCCTGAGATAGGAAGTGATGCATACAGCTCCATTCTTAGGTAAATGCTCAAACTATTAGAGTCTAAACTATACAAAACAAAGCAAATAGAGCTCCCAGTTTATTTTGTAGGCAAGCAGCTCTGGTTGCTGGGCTTTGTTCTCAACTACTTTCTGCCTGCAAAAACATTAAGTGTATTCAGAGACTTCAGTGTTAGACCAGACACCTCCGCCTCATGTCTGAACGGCCGTTGTGCTATGTAAGGTGCTAAGCAGGCAGACCGTAAGTTCTTCAGAGGGAGGGTTACCTCTTGCTCTGTGTTTGAGCTGCATCCACATAGAGACATTAAAATACCCTTGAGAATCCGGATCTAAGTGCCTGTCCAATACCACAGAAGAATTTGCTGGTGGAGGAAAAACCAGGGGAGGAATTTGCAGTCTTCAGTCAATTATTAATCTGTAAGAACATCTACTCCTAAGAGTACTGGTCTCATACTACACCCAGGTTCATATCTTCAATAATTTACTTTGGAGTAAAGAACCCTAAATTATTAAGATGAGACCTACTTTTAATTCTCTGTATATCTATTGAGGGTTGCTTATTTTCACTATGTCTATTAATTATTTTTATTTGTTTTCCTTTAGTAATGCAATAAGTTAAATGGTTTATATAACCTTGACCTTTACCCCTACATTTCCATTCAAATTATGCCAAACATTCTCCATACTCAAAAAGCAAGCAAGCACGTTTTCTTTTTTTTTTTTTTTAAACAAATTAGGAAAACAAGAAGAATATACAGTCTCTACGAGAAATTACGTTTCTATGACAGCACTTCTTAGACCTCCTTTCTAGTCACTACAGCCACTGTAAAAACTACATTGGTCATCCCTGCAGCCAGAGAGCATTTGCAGATATTTAGAAGACCAGGCACAGAAAACGTGCTAGCTCAAATCCCCAGTGACAGGCCAGTAAACTGCCACGATGTACGCCATGATCCGTGAGTTGAGACCCTGCTTATTTTAAAGAAAGATGCCTTGAGTGAGCAACTCTTAGGTGACAAAACTCCTCCGAAGGCTTTCAGGAAACATCCCTCCCGGCTATTCCGCTGCTTCTGGGTTTTACTGACAGCAGGCTTTCCCCGCTCCGTCGCGGAGCGTCGGACCGCGGAGGAATTCGCCCGCAAGTCGTGAGAGCATCTGCCGTCCTGCAACACGGCCATCATTGCAGTCGGGTCTCAGGGCCCTGAGCAACACAYGGAGGAGGACTGCAATCCCTCTCAGGTTAAACTGGCAGATCTCTGTCCGTGGGCTCAGGCTGAAGGTAAGTAAAGCAGCTCAGACCTCAGCAACTTTGATTCATAGGCGCTTTCGTGAGCTTTTTTCTTTTTTTTTTTTGTTTTTGTTACGCCCATGGCTTCCATAAAGCCAGCCCATAAGTACACATCACACCAGTCACAAGGGAGGAAGTTTGGTGGAGGGGGTTTACCCATCCTCCCAGGGCCGTCTGTCCTTTCCATAGCCCCCGGGACAGCTTCGGTTCTGGACAAGTGACGGAGGTGTGAGTCACAGGTGACGCACTGCCAGCTTGTGAGTGGCCACTGGACGTCCGGGATGAGTAACGGTGTGGACAACAAGATTAAGGGAAAGATGGAGAGGGGCTGAAATGAAGGGACCTGCCTCCCAGACTGAACCGAGTGGGCAATTATATGAGGCAACAAAAATTCCCAAGATCTTCGCCAGACTTCTCAATAAACTAGCACGTAACTTCCTTTGCGACTCAGAGTAAGTCATAGAAATCACAGGAGAACAGCAAAGCGGGAGGGGGTCTTCTAATGTAGCCTCCTGGCACAAAGTGCTCAATGCCACATCAYTCAGAGAAAGACATAACAAAAATCTCTTTTCAGATCCTTATGGGAACATCCACATTTAAAAAAAAMCAAAACCGGTTCCTTTTTAATCTCCAAGCGCTGGCAGCTGCCTCACGCCGCAACGAATGAGAGCTTATGCCCTTTTCTATAAATAAGGAATAAAGTGATGGGTACTCTCATTATCCATATAAACACCCAATCCTCTTTTGATTCCCACTACAGCCTTTGCTTTGCTTCTGGCCCAGGGCTTCCACTGTTCWGCTGAGCTCCACGTTGCCCTTCGCCTGTAACACGCTTGTGCTCTAGCAGGGAGATTTTATAAGGGACGGGCATGTTGTGGCCATGTTGAGGCAACCCCGAGCCTCTGCGTACACCGAATGACAATACCTGCATTCAGGCGTGACACCAGGCATCACACCTGCCAAAATGCAGGGATGACGCTGCATGACCGCATCTCTTACTGTAACTACACGTTCAGTTTTGCTGAGTGTTGAAATGTTTCATTGTACTCTCTAGGGTCTGTTTACACTGTATCTGTAACTTCAGAAGAACCAGACTCAGAATATGCCTCATAAAAACAATAAAAAGAACCAGACTCAGAATATGCCTCATAAAAACAACAAGAAGAACCAGGCTCAGAATATGCCTCATAAAAACAAGACCCTTGATGTGACAAGTCAATCAAATAACAAAAGTTATCTGAGGGATTACTAAGGAGGGCTCATAAGGATCACTAAGCACTTCTCAAACACTCAGCATTTACTTGGAGAGGGTGACTTTCTGGAACTACATTTTCTTTACCCTTCCCACAGTGGAGCCACCGCTTTTCCAATTTAATAATTTATACATTTTCTTTCCTAATACTTATTCTTTGTAGGCTGATCTAGCAGAAGAGGATGAGTCAGTGGTTAGGATGCTGCCTGAGACTCGAGACTCACAGGGTGCCCACTTTGCGATGGATTCACTCTGGGTTTTAAGCAAACCACTGAATCTCTATTTTCCTTCAGTGCGTCACGATGATAATGTTTCTAGTTGACAGGGGTGTTACAAAGACGTATTCTTTGGATCAGTGTGGCAGCTTTGAGGGCAGAGAAGGAAAGAGAACCGGTAATCAGTATTGCAGAGAAACCCTTCAGCCTTTCACACGCTGGTGAGGTGCATTGCCCACTGGATATTTAGAAGAAGCCGCAAGAAAAAAGTCCTGATCCAGCTGACATCCACAATGYGACTGAGCTCGCTGGGATTAGGATTTGCTTTTCTGTATCTCGAAGAAGAGCAGCACAGTCTGACGTAGATTTTGAAATCTTGTCCTGGGGACAGGGCTGTCAACCGGCAGTTGGAGGATAAAACTGTCCAGCCCCAAATGATATTACACCATTATGTAACGTTATAAAACATATTTGCCTTTCCACTCCAGAGCACGGAGTTTTACAAGAACCCTTCCCCCACTGCCAAGGCATTGCACAGCCCTGCCTGCAGTTATTAACTGGGATCATCTTTCTGTTACATGTCCAGGCTTTTCCTTTCTGATGTGGACTGGTTTGATTCCCACAAACGAGCCTGCAAGCAAATGATTACGCTCTTTGCATTTTGTGCAGAGGTATGGAAACCAGCCTGCTCTGTCCAAAAGGCTGGATGCTGCTTGGGGAGAGTGTGGGAACTGGGCAAAGGGGACTCTTCTCGTCCTTTGCGAAAGTTTGGTGCGAGGTACGATATTAAACTCCTGGAGGAAACGTGCCAATAAAAACCATGCAGGCCTGAGCTTGATTAAAGTCTGTTTTTTTAGCATCTCAATCATCTTTTAAGCCAAAGAGAATGGATTTATTTACCTTTCCCCCCCATTTTAAATAAACAAAGATTTATGGCACTTGGGAGAAATCTAGAGCTTGAGTAATGACCACCGAAAATCAACTTTCAAAAATGTTAGAGCGCAGTGCAGAAGTGCACTCCAGGACACTATCTAACCAGRTCTGCTAGTTAATTGGGTTTTTATTTAAGGTTATTTATTTAAGGTTTTTATATTAAGGAAATCAGACTTCTCAGATTTCYAATTCTTTTAACCATTTATATATATTTGGATCATCTTTATCCTTGCATTATCTAGTTATATGCACTCTCCCTACCCTAAATATCCCACCTGCATATCCTCATGATAACCCTTCAGATACTTCATAGCCCCGAGGCCTTCCTCGGATAAGTGAACTATACCACCATCAAAGTGAGGAGCCAAGCAATGCTTTGCTAGATGTAGCAGCACTAACTGCTTAGCTCTGCACTTGCAGAGCTAATTCCTTTCCCAGATCCTGTTATTAAAACATGGAGTTAAAAGTGTGGAGTGAGTGGAGTAATTTCCTTCCTACAGAAAGGTCAGAGCTGGGAAAACTTCGGCTACAGTGATGTGCAAAGGTTATTGTTAGAAATACAGCTTGCTACTTAAAGRTGTAGGGCTTCTAATCACATCTACTGGAACAACTCCATTGATGCTGGAAGGAGTCGGTTCTAAGACGATCTCTCTATTAAGGGCAAAGCAGTCCTAGRAAGAAAATAAACCCTAAAGGGAAACCCTATTATATGGAAGATGGAAGTAATGTAGAAAGCATGTATGTCTCCAGTCTCTGAAGTGGGACACCTCTACCTGGTGTCTGTACCAGTCTTTCTGAAACATGCCACGAGGAGTTCAGTCTTTTGGATATGAGAATATTGTCATTTTTTGCAGGTTTTTTTCAGGAGTGCAAGGACTGTCAGTGTTTCTCTTAAAGCCTCAGCTCCAGGAGGCGAGTGATTATGTGAGAAGTTCAGCCCTCACTCGAAATGATAGAAAAGGGTTTCCAGTCTCGTAGCTATACACAGAAAAAATGGGAGGGGGGAAAAAAAAAAAAGGAAAAAAGAATGCCTAAGGTTCAAAATCAGTAGGGCAAAAAGGTCCAATCCCAAATGTAAGCCTGACTCCTCAGTTTTTTTTACATCCGGGAGCGATAAACACTGATGACATAAAATTACAGTAATGCCAGCTACAATCAAGAACTGTACAATACTTTTGTCAAGACAAAGGTATTAACGCAGCTGCCCTGGCACATTTTCCAGCTTTCGTCCTCCCAGTCCTCAGCATGTAAATGCTTTCCATTAGAAACAGGCTTTGTCTTCCTCCTGCCAACAGAGACTGGCAGCTGACTTGGCAGAGCACAGCACCCACCATGCTCTCGCTTTTGGCTATAGGTGAAGAGACCTCTTTACACGCAGAGCCAACTTCTCCATTCACTTGATTCTCCACGGGTTTAAGTTACCCTGYGTTATCCCTGGTGAAAGAGCAGATGTTGGCATGGGGCTGCAAAATACTTTGCAATTCTTCAACATGAAAGATACTGTTAAAGAGGAGATGTAATTATTAACCCGTGAGCTAGAGAAGACTGTCTGAGAACTTGGAAGCAAACCTAAAACTTGTAAGCAAGATCAAACTAGTCACCTGAGGGAGGGTGGAGGGGGACAATAAAAAAAAAAAAAAAAAAAAAGTATTCCACAGGGCAGAAAGGCAACAGCAGTCTTGTTAGTGCATGCTAGTAAATGTACCCATTTCTCTCATTTTTCCATCTGAAAATTAAGGTTATTATGAGGCACATATTTCCTTTGTCGTACTTCACCAAAACATCAGGAACCAGACTCTACTAAATGATACTCAGGATCTCACAGCTTGCGCCTCTAGGTATCCTATTAAAATTGGTCCCGCGTCTATTGGTTTACGCTTGCTGCGGTGTGAATGGCGTGTTCGCGCATATCTGACTAACAACTGATAAACAACGTGAACAGAGTGAGACTTTGTGGATAAAGACGATTTGTTATTTATCAGGTACATTTATCTCCTGTGTTTTCTAGAGCTCAGTCGTTCTCCCGCGGGGCTCAGAAAGAGTGGTTGGGTGCCCCAAGGCTGGACCGGTCCTCCTCCGAAGCCTCTGTCTTGCACACGAGTTTCTCTGTCTGCCTCACACGTTTCAGCAACACCTCAAAGTCCCAAACAGGATCAGCGTCAGCTTGCACCTCGCACGAATTAAAAGGCGTTTCTCATCTTGAACAACCGAGAAACAAGTGAACACCCTCCTCTTCCTCCACTGTCATTTACCTGCCCCCCAGCTCTCTGCCCTCCCTCGAGCTCCGGGGAGCAGAGCAGTGGGCTTTCCCATGTCTACCCATCCTGGCCGCGTTCGTATGCCWCCTCCCCCGTGTTTCTGCTCCTTGACTGCACATACCCCTGTTGCTTCTCCGCCAGGGATAAATGGCCACACCACTGGAAAACCACAGGCTCTACGTGACTGACAACCGGTCCAGCCTCCTCGCCGCGACCCGCGGGGCAGGAGGTACATTCCCAGCAGGGCTGTGTGGGACAATGAAACAGGGATTTGTAAACAGCCTTTTCTTTTTTTTTTTTTTTTCCTCCAAAGCTTAATCTCTAGCATCCAAAAGGAATATTTCATTTTCCGTCAGACCGATGCTCGCTGTGCCTGCCACACTGCCCCGCCGGACCTGCGGCAGGAGAGCTGCATCCCTTCATGCAGCGTAAGCAGCACCAGGGCCGCAGCTCCTGGGAAAGCCTGTGGCCGTCCACGTAGATGCAGACTAACTTTGAGTAAAAGCATTTCAAAAACCAAATGAAAGGAGTGTATACTTTGATTCAAAATATAAATAAATGTTGGAACAGGAGGATTTCCTGTTATTTAACCTGCTGTAGTAACGTGTCAGCCTAGCTACACCTTCTAAAGTAGCCACATGGGTGAGYCAGAAGGAAAAAAAAMCAAATAAACAAAAAAAAGTAAAGTAAAACACAAATCACGTTCTTCAAATTTTACCTCAGGCAAAACTTTATGGGAATCTGACCTGTTTCATCCCCTAGCCTTTATCCTGTGCTTCCTAACAAATGGGAACCAGACCTAATTCTTTTGCAACAAGGCTCTGACCTAGGATGAATTATACTTTCAGCTCTGTCACTGGCCTCATCTACCATACTGAGTGGCAAATTATTCAACCGCTCTGTGCTTCAGTTTCACGCTCTGCCCAACGATGATAATTTTKCCAACCTCCTTTGAACAAGCTCCCCACGACATCTTTACGAGAAGGCTCTTTTCAACATGAAGCAGAGCCTCCTCCCCCAGTTGCAAGTGGCATGCTGAGGGTTAGGCATGCCGGCTGGGTGGCATCGTTACAAAAGGGCACTGCAGACCTCTGAGGTTAACCTATTTTACACCTGCCATTATAGAGAAAATGGGCAGTCATTGAGTCCGGTACAACGCRCATCTCTGAAATGACGACGAGATCTCCCTTCCCAGCAGCAGAGATCTGCCCTTTCTTCTGCACCCGGGAGCAGGAATGGCTCCTACGGTTACACTGACACAGACCAAATTAAATAGTAGCCCTCACTGTTCCCCATAATTAATATTCTTTCCTCACACTGCCTTTGCCTCCTTTGATGACTTAAACACCAGCTGTAATGAGACGTCCTCTATGCTTAAGTTTCTTTCTTAGTCAGAGCTTCAAACCCAAAACCTTTAGTTTGTTCCATGACTTYCAACCATATTCTCCCCCATCCACAAAGTACAAACAAATCAGTCAGCAACCATGACCTGCTCCCTTTCGGACAGAAATCCTGCGTCTTGACACAGTGACAACACACTTGAATGGCTCTTTTTACTCACTCATTGGATTCARATAATGTTTCAACGTGGCACGCAGGGGAGCAGATCACCGAAGGTGATGCTTTAGCAGTGTTTTCAGTTACCATCCACCACAACGAAAGGATAGTCAACAACGTGCAGACAAGGGGGGGGGGAAGACGTTAACCTTTTATCCCCACCAGAAATGCTTCCTCCAGCAGGATGTTCTGGAATGAAGCCACTGTTGTGTCCCTATCACCAATGCAGCGTTATTAAGAAAAAAAAAAAAAAAAAAATCCCACCCACTGGATGAACTTCCTTAACGGGAACCTCTGTCCATCTGGATGGAGCTGCCTCCCAGCACAAGCGGCTTTTGTTTCATGGAGGCTGCCAGGTATTGTAAAGCTGAAATTCCTGTTTGGACTTATTTGGAGGACAAGTCCCAGGACAGCAGAGCAAAGGAAAAAAAAGCAGCAAAAGTAAATACTCTGAGGGGAAAATATCAGCTGCCTCATCATTATAGCATAACCATGCACTTATTCTATTACTGTTTATTAATAAACAAACAAATAATAATAAATAATTATTYTTTCAATTGTTTTTCTTCAGATTAAAAAAAAAAAAAGCTACTCCATTGCTCAAGGCAAGATACTATTATTGCTGTCTTCTTCTATTGTAAGATACTGTTAGCTTTCCATATCTCTTATTTGTTCTTACACCTTTTGAAAGTTGTGTCATGAATACTGATTGGAAAATCTTATAACAGCTATAAAGTGAAAAAAGAAACCAAGCAGGRAATATGCACATAAAAGGGTGTTTTGATAAGTGGTGGTGATTTGCTGAAGAGTAAATGAGGGTGGGTAACAGTAATGTGTTACTCTGACACTCAGTCGAAAAGGGTGCGAGCATTTTGGCACAGGAAGAGGTACACTTCCTAGGAGATGTACGGGAAAGGGGAAAAGCACAAAAAGAAATTCCAGGCCAAAAAGGAATTCATCTCACTTGCCTTTCCAAATTCGCTTTCTGCCTCTTCAGAAGTCTTTTGCTTTTTCTTATCCCTGTTTTCATTAATTTTATATCTGCCCTCTTATTGTCCGGCACCTATGTTGCCCTTCACACTTTCATGCCTGATGAGTCTCTCTGTAAAGGTGTGGATTAACTGGTGAAAGGGAACGGGAGATTCAGGACATTTTTCTCTGCTACAGAAGATACTTACATTTTTTTAGAAAGTAATTATTCAAGAACATAATTTTATGTGTTTGTGGGTTTGGTTTTTTTTTTTTCTTTTTTGTTTTTTTTCTTCTTCTTTTTCCTCAGGTAAACAAGGGGTAGCTCCTTGTCAGGTGTTTCACAGRTAGGTACCTAAGTCCAAGTGTCACAGAAACTAGAAAAACATCATCAACCACTGCTGCACCCAGACATGAAAAAGGATACGCTGGCACGCCCCGCAGGTTTGCAGTGGGGAGGAGAGCTGTTCTGTTTATACGGATGCCTCATCTGGTTTTCCCAGGCTTCCCCACTCATGAATGCCTAAAATATTTCTCTCCCTTCTCCTACAAGCCAGGGTAGATCCAATATACACAGCTGTCAYGAAAAGATGGGTTTCCTTCTACCTTTCCTAAAACTGAACAARGAGACATTTTCAGGTGTGTTGCACCCAATAACACCTGATTAAGCAGTAGTACCTCTTCTCTTTGGATTACTGGTAAAGGGTGCATCTGTGTGTTTTAAAAAATATATTTTAAGGAGGTTGAGTATGCTTTYCATTAACAAACTGATAGAAAAAAAAATTGTAATTGGACTTCTTTTTTTTCTTAAAACATGCAACTCATGCTACTCAAATCTGATGTCTTAATGACATATCTTGCCTTATATAACTTAGCAACTACAGGTACCTATACATGCCCAAACATTGTGGCAGATACCGTCTGTACATTTATTACRTAGGTCATCACATCCTGATGAAGTTGCCTTCAATATTCCAAATTTGTCAAGGCTGCAGGTAAAAATTACCAAAACCCTCAACAACATTTAGGAGAAACAAACAGATCAACAAGGGTGCCCTCTAACATTTTTCAGAGCTGGAATTTCTTCTCCCTAAATTATGCTTGTACATCAAGAAAAGGTTTAACCCAGATCAGCACGGAGGTATGTCGCTCAGGGTCTGGCAAACCACACTCAGAGCTACTTGTGCAACTCAAGGGGCGAGATGGCTTTCAAATTCCTACGAACCCAGGTCGTTCCCAAACAGTGTTTTGGAACGTCTTTCCAATGGTATTCTTTTAACAAAAGATGCATTTCTCAAATCAAAATAGGTCTCTGGAAGAGTTTGGTGGAGACAAACCACAGTCCGTTTCTACCTCAGTGAAGGYAGACACCTTCAGCAGGGGAGTTCTCCAAAGCTGCACTACAGCAAAAATGGGCTGGGATTTATCTCTGCTGGGACTGTGTATTGAGGTGGCCATCTTCAGCTTGTTATTCTGATATCACAGCGGTCTTGTAGCACATATATGGCTGAGAGAGCCACCTCAGATCCTGCCAACATGGTGCTCCCCACAAGAATTTCAGTCCCGTGAGATAACGACAATGAAGCTTGAGCTGTGCCCGCATCCTTCTCTTTGATGATAAATAGAAAATTAYGTGCAGCCAACCATACGGCTGCTGCCCTGCCTGAGAAATCCACTCACAGCAATGAGCTGGACTTGAGGAAACTGTGCATCTAAATGTGCATCTAAATTTCTCCTCCCTGCGTGGAGAAAGCAGGGAGGGATGTTACCCAGAAATTTAATGCCATTRGAAGGATGGGACACAATTTATGCCAGTTGCCCCGGTAGGATCTGGCCACTGGATATTAAAAATCACYGTTCTGTATATAAGAAAAGAGCTATTCCTGGGGTTGTTAAGACCTTCAAACATGCATTGCTGCTCACTTTTTCTTCCTTCAGGGTTCAGGTAATAGTCTCATCCTGGCAGTTCTCTACAGTTTAACAAGTCTAAATTAATTTATATTTGTTTGGTAAATGACCCTTAATAAAAGGGCTATAAACAAGATGAAGGAGTACAGCTGAGGAAACTGCAAATCACACAGAACACACTGGCAAACAAAGGCACCATAACAGACCTCTCAAAGCAAAGCAAGCCTAGAACAGCCTGCACATTTTGTTCAGGACCCTTAGCATGGGGTGTCTTGTACTGGACTAAAGAAATGCGCTAAAATACCTTAATTTGTGAACTGCTCACTTGCCTAACGTGAGCGTAGTAAAAAGTCATTGTTATCAAAGAGGGGGCAAAGACACACAGGCTGGTTTTTATTAGCGTTTCAAAAAGAAAGAAAATTTGCGGACTTTGGACACTTACTGTCCTGCAGGCTGACATAGGATCTGTAGTCACAGCTCACAGAAATTACTACAGGACTTGTCTGCCACCATCTCCAGAGRCAGATCCTCTGTCAGCATTGCCCAGAAAGATGCAGACATAGCTGGTGGTACTGAACCCAGAGAGTCCCTTATCTGACATCACGAATCATGCTCAAATAAATCCTTTTCATCCGGTCATTAGCAGAGGGAAGACATTCAAGGAGGGCACGAATCAAAGCTAACGTCCACAGTACAGTAGTAAAACAGAGTTAGAAATCCTTTCCAGCCTCTGGACAGTGTGAGGATTTGTTTTCCCAACACCATCCGCGGGCAGCTAACGCGGAGCTGAGCTTTGTTAGCTATGGCTGGGTTCGACTCTGCTCTCATTCAAGGTGGTGTTCTGAATATCCCATTTCCCCTTCACCCCCCTGCTCACTTTTGGGATACGCYTATCGCAGCGGTAGGTGTTTCGCTGCCGGTGTAATTTCAGGCGCTGCGAGCAGGGCAGCGATCCTCTCAGGGGCAAGCGGACGGGCGCTTAAGGCTGCTTGAAGATCATCGCTTCAGGGTGTAAAGGGAGGGGGACTGCTCAATCGCTTCAAACGATACTGCCCTGCGGACGGAGGTGACCGCGTCAACCTTCTCCTTGGCACCTGCAGCTGCCACCCAACAGGCGAGAGAGGAGCAGCGGCCAGGTCTGTCCCGGCAGCAAAGGAACCGGGGGTTTGGTGTGCCAACAGGACGAACCTCACAACCTGGTGCAGAAAGCCACGTTATGTTATCTGTGGAGGCAGATGGAAAGGTATTTGTTGCATTAATCAGGAATTCCTGGACGACTTSTTCACTTTGTCAGTAAAAATCAGTTAAGCTTCTTTACCAGACCACAGTCTCTTGATTTTTTTATATTGAGAATTAGTTTCTTGCTCTCTTGATACAGGGATGAAAACACAGAAACCTGGTTTGACTGAAGACTCGATCTTTAAAATGTTTATAACTGTACCCAGCAGCATGAATCAGCACTGCTCAGTCACTCTCTAAAGTGAAGGAAGGAAAAAAAAACACCCACCACCTAAAACCCCACACTAACACCTCCCCATCTCCTTCCCCCCTCCTAKCCCCCCCAGCACATTAACCTTTGACAGAACCTCAGTCTAGGCACCAAAACAGCTCTCTGGTTGTGGAAGCATTAGCACTGCTATGCTATATATAGAAAATATATAATATAAATATTAATAATGCAACAAAACTATTAATATAATTAATATATTAGTAGAATATATTAAATTATATATGAAATTATATATATATAGCATTAGCACTGCAGTACCTTCAGGTTATATGCCACATATATATATGTATATATAAAAAAATTAAAATCCTGTCTGTGTGTGTATATATACTTATATTCAAAAAATATACAACTTTGCCTGGGGAATTTCACAACCTGCAATTTGATCTGCAGGTCTTGCACTGGACTGAGCTTTTCCTAACGCCCGGGGCTGCGCAGGGAGTATGCAGTCGTGTGTACACGGGGATCCGCTCCGGTAACACCTAAAGGCAAATGTCTATGTCGTCAGGAACTGATGGACGTAGCTAGTTCCCGGTTTGCCTAAAGCTCATGAGTGAATGCTAGAAAGGACACCTTTAGAAAAGGCTTCTATGACTGTGGCCTGTTATCATGGCCAGTAAAACACTTATTTTTATTCAAAACTGTGTGGAAACTAGCAGTCCACATTTTCCAACTTTGGACACTATGGATAATAGCACTTCTGGAAAAATCCCTAGTTTTGTTAAACCAGTGAACTCAGGGTCCATTTCCTATTTCAGCTTGTATTTTTTTTTTTAGTGTTCCCAGAAAGTTAGAAGCCTTCTTACTGATAGTTGGCAAGTGCTGATAGCAAACTGCAGTACCAGGGCCGGAGAGGGGGGGGTTGGGGAGAGTGGGGAAGAGGAAAAATAATTGGGGAAGCCTTCCTGGGTCTATTCAAAATCGTTTCAGAAGGCACAACAGATGCTTTGAGAAGGAAAAAAAATTAAAATAAAATTTCAAACTCTGGTAAATGCCTAAAGGAAAATTAAACTTCCTGAATATTAGTTATTCTTTTCATTATATGTGACTTCCCATTTGCAAGTTTTATTTTAATAATCTTCACAGGGTCAATGGAAGGGGAAAGAGTTATGTAAAACCCCCAACTCTTTTGTTGTCATACTGGGGGTATGACATCTTTATCTTTAAGGATCAGGAGGAAAGGGTTGTGTCCTCATGCTAAAGAAGCTAATGAGGCCCATGGGAACACAGTTCTGCTAACTTTCAGTGCTATTTACATTGGAGTCACTCTTAATTTCCCGATCTTAGCAAGGTTTGAAAAGACAAACATTGCTGATCAACAAAATTTTATCTGCACTCAGAGATAATATACGCATTAGTACATATTAGAATTTGACATAGGACATAGCAAAACCACACACATTCATGTATATATAAAGATATTTTCTTACAGCATCTGATAAATAACTTTGTTGTTTCAGAGAATGCCAAACAGCTACAGGACACACAGGCTTTTGATAAATCTCCGTATATATCTTTAGATATTTTTGCAGTTWACACTGGTTACATAAAACTGAGATTAAAGAAAGAAGTAGTTTGCCGAGGGTTTGATTTGTCCTTTTTAGAAAGCAACTGAGCAGGATTTCTGTTTTTGAAATACTAGCAGTAGGCTAGGCATGGATAAACTTTCCACTGAGATAAGAGGAGCCTGAAGCCCAATTTCCATAGGGGAGTGAAAACAACCAACAAAAACTATGAAACTCAGTAAATRATGATTGATGAGAACACTCCTGTTTGGGCAGAAAAATGAGGGGGGAGTTGGGGGGGGGATTAAAACCTGAAAAGTGACCAAATGTGAGATATAACAGATTTGAGGGGAACTCCTGACCGCAGAGACAAGAATGGACGACACAGCAGGGATTGCTGGTTTTAAAACTTTTTATAAAGAGCACCTCTTCTAGGGAAGAGCAATACAGCAATAAAACACTCACTGTAGCAAAGGACAACCTTGTATTATATGCGCACCTCACAACACACACACGGTCTCTGAACCTGCTCTACCTGATCTTTACGACTCTGAACAACAGCCTGTGTTATCATAGCTTTTGCTCTGCCAGACACGTATCGACCTTTTTTGGGAAATTCACGCTAAGGCTAGGTACCGCAAAACTGGGATTTCACGGTTTGGTGTAGAGATCTGCTTGTCTCATCTCCTCACCTGAAGGAAGACATGGAGCAGGTAGGTGTGGAACAACAGCAGYCTGACCGCAAAGGTTGGGTGGCTTTGGCTTGAGGTGGAAAATGGGAGCAAAAATAAAGCCAACATACGTGTCCTAAAAGCATGAGTAGGCATATTCTGGGCTCAAAAGCCAAAGGCAGATCCACATATCTGAATCTAGGTACGCACCAAGTTTGCAGAGGTTTAGAATAACATAGGACATTGCTGAAATACTTTAAAGGGCTCTGCAGTGCTTGAGCAGAGTATCAATGGCATGACACAGCTGTGACCACAGGGACTTTTCCGGATGCTAATATGAGACTTGCTCTTTAAAAAACATAAAACAGAAGGCAGACAATATTTGGCAGGGACCCATATGCTCTCAGAACAAGAAATACTTATCATCGGTGCACAGGCTTTAGAGAGAGGTAAAAACTAAACAGTAAATGTAATTAAAAAGTAATGTTTGTCATTTACAAAATGGTCTATTTAGATATTAGCACGAAAATACTATATATATATAGTGTGTATATATATATAATGAATGTGTGACTGTGAGCCTAGGGTTTGGACTTCCATATAGTTTAATATCACGTCATGATTTACACTAGGAGACAAACAGTCAGAGAAATGGTTAAGCAAAACAGATCAATGCCTTTTATGAGGCCTGGGAATTTAATAAGCCACAGGATAAATATTGACAAGCTGCAGACAGGTGGAACAGGTTTGTAAAAAGACACAAAACGACTGTTCTAAGGTTCAAGAAACCTTGAAGCTTACTAACGGGTTGTACAAGATAAGTTCTTGGCATGTTCTCCTCCTGCTAAGTAAGGTCAGTCAGGCTCAATCCATGCAGAACTGGGATGACTTTTAATGTTCTTCTGAAGTACTGCTGCCATCTAGATGTAACCTCCTTACCCGTGCCTGCTGCTGCTGATCGCTCCTTATTTCGGAGATGCTGCCAATCTGGTTAGAGCGTAACAMAGGCAAAGCATGCCGTGTGCGTAAAATATATCTGTAAGTGAAGGTCTGAGTCCGGCCTCAGGCATGTGCTAATTCAGAGGGAAACCAGACTGACTTAAATTCCTCAGTCTGGTGGGGTAGGGGCAGGACGGGGTACCAACCTGCAGTGGATATCAGAAGGAAGCTTCAAGGCAATTATACCGGCGGACTGAATCCCATTTCACACTAAGCATACGCGAGGAAATACTAGACGCTACCATGCGGCCACCATTAGTGGTTGTAGACCCCCACCTCGGCATATATGCACAGGGACTGTGAGGTGCTCGGAGTATCGGTGTCGGTAACCTTTTCTGTGAAGCAGGCAAGTACTTCTGCTCCTGCGGTCCAGCTGGGGAACTGAGGGCAAGGCGGTCTACGGTTCAGSTCCTGAAAAAAATTTTCAGATAAAAAAACTCCTACACAACTACATGAGAATTAGACACCAACACAGTTCTAAAGATYTGGGGCCCATGTGACTCACGGGGTCTGTACAAGAGCAGAGATTATATATATCCACTTGCGAGCTGAAACACCTGCCAATGGCACATTTTCATGTTTACATGAGCTGCTGCGTTTTATCGGCGAGCTGTGAGTTTGGTGGATTCTGAGAAACTGCAGATTCAATTCAAGCCTGAGTTTTTAAGATTTCTTAGAGCCTCTCCAGCACCACAGGTTTAACAACACGCTCTTCCAGAAGTACRCTGTGTTCATTCCAGGCACACACACGCTCCCTAAACAGGCACAGCTCTAGATCTAGATGGGAGGAGGAAAAGGTTACGTTGATTTTTATAGCCCTCACCCTCTATCTAAAGGGCACGTAAGATGACAAAGCAAACCACCAAGRACTTCTATCATGAAGCTCTGACACTGAATCTCTTAACGCACGTTTGCATTTTCTCACTTGTAATATGGAAATAGCATTTAATCTTTTAATGCCTCCAGAAGCAGCTCCGATTTGCATTGCCTAGCAAAGGGAATAGGGCGCTGGCCCATCCAGGGTCCCATGCTGCTTGCGTGCGGAAGATGGACTGGAAATGGGGCACCCTTTCCACATAACACTTGTGATTCATGTACATAAATAAGCAACGTAACTGGCTATTCAATTACGTTTATTCATTGTAGCTCATAAAAGTTGGGCTGAACCAATACCACTATGAAATTGTCTGCTAGACTTTAGAAAATTAGTTCCAAATGTATGACTTGCACTGCCCTAAGCCAGAAACAAAGCATATTGAACAGCAGATCTCAGGCTTAGCTTGAGTGGGTAACAGTTAGGAAAACTATCCTGGCACAGGTTTGATGCAGAAATTAATTCAAAAGCATAACCAGGTAGGCAGATTTTCCACAGAAAGCAAGATCATTCTCAAAGTCTATTTAAAGGCATATCCCTTCAGATGCACAGCAGAATTCAAAGTTGGAAAAAAGGTAGGAAACACAAAAGCAGATTTTCACTAACGTTGAAAAGGAAAAACCACAAGAAAAGGGATGATGGTCTTTTACAGAGCCTGGGTCTTCAGTACTTCACAGCACTGTTGCAAAAACAAATGTAAAAACATTAAAGCCATCASGAGTGAATTATTCAGGATTAGTAGCATCCTACAGAACCTGCAAATAACATTGGAGCTGCTGGACGAGGTGGAATAAACACACAGGACGCCAGGAAATCAAAGAAATTGTTGAATCTATTTTTTAGTGCCTGCAGCACTAAWAAATAAATAAATAAAAGATAAATAAATAAATTTTCCAYAAATAAAAAAGAAATCCCCTGTTCCCAAGAAAAGGCCAGTCAGCTTCGCTACGATTTTTTTTGACGTTCAGTAGAAAGAGCCCACAAAAGGGCGCGATCCCTTTAGAGAGCCGACGTGTGATGTTTGCCCCCTCTGCTGCGGACGGGGCTCTGCCTCCCTCCTCGTTCAGGCGCGGGGTTTATTTCTCAGCCGCGGCAGGAGCAGCCTCGCAGGCAGATTTCCTGCCAGCGGGGTCACACTCAATGTGGGAACGTCGGACGCAGACCATGAGTGTTTAATAAAAGCTTACAAGGTGGTTTTGTTTTTTTTTTTTTTTTTTTTCCTTTTGAACTTAGGCTCATTTCATTGCTAAATGCAATAATTGATTACAGTTCAAGTCAAATGCGGTCAAAATTCAAATAAACCTATAAATGCCCTTTCTGGGAAGTTACAAGGCATCGGAGYGGCCAAAAAATTAAAGAAATAATCCCCCATGTTTCTCAAGACAAACAACCGGCGAGCCCAAGGGTTGCTAAAGAATTCAGGGCAAGGCAGAGCAGAGCAGAAGCGGCTCAGAGCTGTGTTGAAACGGAGAGCGGGTTGTCTACTCCTGAACAATAATACTCTGCCCCCCAGCCAGCTCATTGCTGTTATCTCCCATCTGCTGTGACTACCTGCTGGTAGTAAGCATCTAGCGGACAGTCTTCCCGTAAGCTGTCCGTTTTCCAGAGAGAGAAAACGTGCATCTTCCAYATTTCAAGGTCAAGAGGTTAGAGAGGGAATTAGTGATAGCGCAGGAATAGCATCCATCGTCTCTCAGCGTTCACCAAGGCAAGTGCCACGCAGAACATCCCGAGCGTTGCACTGCTTTAAGTGTTACAAACCTAGCGTCACTGCAAACTACAGGGACAAAAGCAGATTTCATGGTTTATAGGGATTTCTTTCTCCAACTCTCTGGATGGCTTCAGTGGAACTTTAAGGACTTTTCTCCTTATTTTGGTTTTGTGATAGTTTCCCTCCTCTGTTTTAATTGCCTCCAGCAAAGTTATTTAATCCTCTAGCTTCCTTCCCGCACGTAGAAGTATGAAATTATGCTGAACACAGCAAATGTGCATCTTTTTCACAGGTTTTAAAATGAACAAGTTTCCCATAAAGAGCGACRAAGTATCTGTAGAAATCTTGCAACACTTTCTTGTGGTTACTTGAATGTGTTCAGATATTTTAAGAATGTGTTTTCAGAGAGAGCTTGTCTCTCAGGTTTTCCTGTCRCCACCTCTTGTTTCAGCAGTTTATATTTTTCACGCAAGTAAGTTCACTGACCACTGTTAAATGAACTACGGATTAAAATTCCCCATGGTCAAACGTCSACATCACTAAAGCCACTGCTCTGACCGGTATTGACCCATCAGCTGGAAACTGCACATAAAACAGACTAATGCATTACAGAAATAAAAACATGGTCTGTCCAGAAAATGGTTAAAAAAAACAATGTTAGGGCAGTGTAGAAAAGTCTGTATTTTTACCGTCAAGATGCATCTCTTTAGATAAATAAAAGGACAAAAACTCTAAGCCCGGCAGCCCCYAGGAAAACTGACTTTGATTGACAAAAACATAATACAAGTGTGGAAAAATGTTGTACGAAATGGTATGTGTGTGGCAGGACRATATTTTTTTTCCATCAGTTGATTTGCTAGATACGTTCTTTAACTTAATATCGAAGTAACTTTGCTCAGGCTGGCAAGTTCCTACTAGTTGCTAATGCAAACCTCCCAAGACCTAGCAAAGGCGTGCTTCCGTTTATGGCAAGGGGATTATTTTCTCAACTGCCTATCTGCATGATGAGGTTTTTTCTTAATTTCCACCTCCCTTTTGTTTTCTGCCAGTTCCTGCGGTGAGGTCAAAATCCTGTGACTCGTGACCGGTTACCGGGGGCTGGGTTTGCAGACAGCAGTCCCACCGAACCTGACATGGTGCTGATGTTGGGGGATTCATGCATCCAGTAAGGATTTAACTTATATAYTCTTACCAAAGATCCCAATATTAGSTAAAGGTGAACCAGGGCAGAATAAACAGCCAAACCAGAGAATTTCTTTGTGTAGAACCAGAACTGAAGCCAGTAATTTTACGTTCCTTTGATCATTTTCTCTTGAAGAGACCATGCAGAAATCTTTTGCTGGCGTTCACCTACACACTCCACACCACKGAAACTACCTGCTGCTACCTCTCCTCAAGCAGGATTGTCTCATCTTCCACCTTTCCGGATGTTCCTTTGTACCATGACACCCACCTCTTTCATCGGGATTTTGTCATGGACTTGCGCATTTCCAGCAAAACGATACTCGGTGTAGAAAGCTTAGTAGATGCTCAGGATCTACCTTAATCTCCAATTRAGGAATACCTCAAGTGCTGCTGTGGCACAACCAGCATTCCCTTTGAGGGGTTCCCAACAAARCCACCGCAGGTCATTGTTGGTTTCCTCAGAAACCACCGGTGCCTCARGCACAGCTCCCACCGTGGAGCTCCCACATCACTAACTGGCCACGCTGGCACAGGAGGTGCTGGGGTTTCTGCACCCCCAGCTATAGGAGGGAAGGCACCAGCGTGACCCCACAGCCTCTTGTCCCCAGTAGCAGGGCAGGATCCCTGGGGAAGCCCTGCCATTTGCCTGTGGACCTCTCCCAGCTGATCCTTCCCTTCAGCACGCCAAGGGATGCTGCGTACCAGGGCAGCTGGTATTTCACCCCGAGGGCTGTAAAGGTGTGCTGCTGCTAGGGCCACGCAAGATGATGCACACACATTTTATATAACAGATTGTCCTTGCCCGTGACATTTTTGCTATACCCAAACTGCCAAATAACAGATGGTAATGACAAAACCTTGTGCAAAATGGAGAAATCAGCTGATGTGGTAAAAGCACTGGTCCATAATAGGACCCTGGATAATGAGACCACGAAGAGCGCGCGCTCGGGTCACCCCATCAGATTACATCATACTCAGTGCATCATTACACCTGACGTTTCATCTAACCTGCTTAATACCTCCTCTGACAGTATGTTGGCTGCACTGCTTGGGATCAATTTCTCTTATTATTAGGCAYTTTTTCCCCTTACTGTTTAATCCAAAGTCTGTCTCACTCTTGCCACTACAGTGATTAAAAACCCCACCGCTATTGTAGCAGGAACACCAATTCCTTTGTCCTACTGCAGTTACAGTTTAGAGATTAGGATGTCCTACCTACCTAACGTTCCTTCTGCTTTCAAGAGAATACAGCGTTATTGTCCTAGGTTGTGACGCAGAATTATATTGCGTTGCTTGATACAGAGATGCTGCCTTCTAAAGTTAAAGAGGGCTATACAAATAATTCAGCATGAAGAGAACAGGGTGCCCTGAAATCTATCCTATGTTACAGTTATTGCTGTTTGAAAAAAAAAAAAAAATTAAGAAAGATTCTGCAGAACAACACTTTGTTAGCTGGGAAACACATGCCATGATTTTCCTACCTTTACACAGAAACTTCCAAAGAATTACATGGTCTGAATTAAAAATCAATTAATTTTTCTTAGCATGAAAATCCTTTAGATTTAACAAAACTTTCCTTTTTCATTATCTAGAGGAACCCACAAGTTAGACAACRGCTCTACTCAATTCTCCTTTAACGTGGCACTCCAGTCCTCCATCCTCCCCGGTACAAATGGATGGGGAGTGGGCTGAAAGCCCAGGAAATGTGGAAGGGAAAAACAAATTTCCCCAAGAGGTGGCACCAAACTGCTGCCTGAGGATCCTGCGAAGGAGCATGAAAGGTCTCTCCTCCTATTCAGTCTTTCATAGATTCCCCACTTTATTTACAGCACATGGAATAGGTACTAAGAGGGAAGTACAAGCATTTGGCATGCAGAGATTTTCTGCATAAAATCTGAGATACCTCATGGGAGAAAAGCCTGCTTGGCATGCTCTCACTCCCAGCCTCTCACCCTCGTGTGAGTAAATAA
Source organism: Oceanodroma leucorhoa (assembly GCA_030449065.1). Taxonomy (NCBI): domain Eukaryota; kingdom Metazoa; phylum Chordata; class Aves; order Procellariiformes; genus Oceanodroma; species Oceanodroma leucorhoa. Next base: position 480,912 of record JASVER010000202.1, read on the forward strand.
CTCGCATGTCTGTKGCTGGAGAGACCGGCTCAATAATTCATTCTTGTCCGAGTCAAAAAGGCAGAAGTATTCTAGACTAGTTCTAAACTGAGCAGAATTAAAATTCAGTATCATTTATGTTYTAATCTACCCAAGTTTTTATGGTCTTGGTACAGAAAGGAGATAGAAGACATCAAATCACACAGACAAGAACAGCAGAAGAAACAATACTAGAGAATCCAAAAGTTATTTCCCCTCTCTTGTGGTATGGAAAGATTATTTACATTCAGTATTTCAACTGCTGAGGGTGTTGACAGAGAAAGTCAATAATTCAGAYCGACTTCAACAGCATGTAGAAGTCACGGCTTCTTGGTGATGTCCTACTTCTTATGTTGACAGTATTAGTATATATTTTCCAGTGGTCAGCCAACGTTGGTTTCTGATGCAACTTTCTCACTCATGATATGAGCTATTATCCAGCAAGGCAGCCAAAATCGAATTGTTTCCATGATARATCCCACCCACATCTGAGATTACACATCACAGCTGGAACTGTGATTCTATAACTACTAAAACAGCAGAGTCAGCCAAAATGGTTAGAGGTTCAGCAGTGTGGTCTTTGTTCTCACAGCAGTATCTGTACCGAGCCCCAGGCTTCGCAGTGCCACGGGAGAGATGCTGGCCAGGCATCCTGCAGACCCTCCAGAGAAGTCAGCCCTGCCAAGGAACACAGCTGGTTCAGCAGAGTCCCTCCACCACCTTAGCAGGATTGGGGGATAATCCTTTTCCTCAGGGGTCACAGTTCATTTTTCCGTCACGGACACGTTACTGTCAGTCTAAGATGCTGGATTACCAACTGCCTGCATCACGCAGCCCGCGAGACCGGACAAAGCATGTATCAGAAATGATAACAACTCCCAAAACAAAGCTGTAACCTAAAAAGGGGCAGGTTACACCCAGCCAGATCACCTTCCTAGCAGTTCAGTTTAACAGCCCCCGAGCTTGCAAAACCTCTACTCCATTGGTAGGACTGGCTGCGGCCGTTTCATTTGACCCCGAAAGGCTGAAGAAATAAATCCCATTCGGTTCACTGCAAATCCTTACAGGTGGAAAGCTGCAGTCCTTATCAACGAGGGGTGTTCCCCAAGATGGGCAACGGCAGGACTTGGAGCCCACTGGTGGAAGCATGAAGGGGAGTGGGGGGAAGAAAGGAGAGACTTTCCTGGTAAGCCTTGAGTGTAAGCTGTCCGAGAGTATGATCAGTATTACCAGGTCTATGAAAGCAACAGTAGTCTTCAAAAATGTGCTCTGGCTAGCTTGTTCCTCRAATTTTGCCCCCAGTTAGGCACAGGCATTCTGGTTCACTGCTCTTGCAGGGTGTGGTGGGATTCTCCAGGCCATGTGAGAAACCAAACACCCTGCAGCCTCTCAAGATGTGCATCTCCAAGAGAATTGTGGGGTTTTTTTCCCTACGGGAAGGAGGGGGCACAGAGACCATACTCATCATCCCTCCTTCTGGTGCAATAGCAACTCAGATTGAAGCCAAAGGACCTCATACAGTCCGACAAGTTCCTGTGATCATCATAACTATTTTATTATTATTATTATTCTAAATAATTCTAATAATATTCTTAATAATTCTRAATTACTGTCTTCTATGCAACAGCTACTACTGCAGTATTACTCCTATAGCTATCTTGCTTCTTCCTTTCCTTCCATACAAAATGTCTAACTCAGCACTGCTCCAGCCTTCTTCATTTCTTCTCCTGAGAGACGCATAGCACCAGAACAACCAAAAAGCAAAATCAAAAGTGGTGTCTTATGATAGTAATAAGGATGATTTGGCAGTGAATATTACACATGCTTCTTTTAAGCCAGACCACGACAGGTTTCATCACAGGATGTCAGAAATCCAGACTTCTACCCAATGCCAAAAAGCACGTTTGAATTTTTCTCTCTGAAGGTGGTCTCTCATTGTGGCTGACTCCATCTGCATGTCCCACACAGCCACGTTACTGCATTTGGCATCGTGACTAACAACGAGTAACATAAAGGCACTCTCCGTATTTTTTGGAGCAACTCTACGATGTATTTTCCTCCCAGGCACCTCGGGGCAAGCGCGGCGGCAGCAGCCGGCTGGCTCTGCGTGTGCAGCGTGGCTCCAGACGGGCACACGGCCTGCCCAGCCCTGGCCTCTGCCGCCACGCACGGGCACCTGTGTGCCCTTGCCCCGGCCGCACGCAAAGCGGCTTCCGCAGCTCTCCCTCGTGRTCTCCCTCATCCCACCCAGCCAGCACCTAAGCTTCGGTATGTAAAACGTTAACCCCCACATAGGGAGTAGGTGGYGAGGAAGCTACCTCTCCTTCACGATATTCCTCTGTCAGGAATAGTGTGGCCAGCAGGAGCAGGGAGGGGATCGTGCCCCTGTACTCGGCACTGGTGAGGCCGCACCTCGAATMCTGTGTTCAGTTTTGGGCCCCTCACTACAAGAAGGACATTGAGGKGCTGGAGCRTGTCCAGAGAAGGGCGACGAGGCTGGTGAAGGGTCTGGAGCACAGGTCTGATGAGGAGCRGCTGAGGGAGCTGGGGKTGTTTAGCCTGGAGAAGAGGAGGCTGAGGGGAGACCTTATCGCTCTCTACAACTACCTGAAAGGAGGCTGTAGMGAGGTGGGKGTTGGTCTCTTCTCCCAAGTAACAAGCGATAGGACGAGAGGAAATGGCCTCAAGTTGCGCCAGGGGAGGTTTAGATTGGATATTAGGAAAAATTTYTTCACTGAAAGGGTAGTCAGGCATTGGAACAGGCTGCCCAGGGAAGTGGTGGAGTCACCATCCCTGGAGRTGTTCAAAAAACGTGTGGATGAGGTGCTTCGGGACATGGTTTAGTGGGCATGGGTACTGGGTTGATGGTTGGACTCGATGATCTTAGAGGTCTTTTCCAACCTTAATGATTCTATGATTCTATGATTCTATGATACATAAGAACAAGGAGGATCTGCGTCCTTGGCCAGGTATCTGCCTTCTCCAGCCCTTTCTAAATTAGAAGGTAAATGTCAGCCTGCATCTATTACTAAACGCAAGGAAAAAAATAAATGGCTTCTGCTGCGTACTAGACTGATTACAGACCACAGGCTGCTAGCGAGGGTGACTCACTGCCTTGAAATSATTGTCTAGGAAAGCCAAACACGGGGGTTACTCTCTGGCCCTGAGCACCAAACTTGCTCATCTTCCTTCCCACTAAAGTGCCCAGGCCCAACKGAATACAGGATTTCTTAGGCACCCCACCCACACCCTGAAAACCAGTACCCTCTGCTAAGAGGCGCTTTGGAAAYTTATACTGCCTTACGGGGTGCTGGCACGTTTAACAGCAACGAGGAAYGCAGAGGACAGAGTGCATCAGATGTCTTAGAGGTTGGATACAGGAAAGATGTCCTCTTCTGAGAGCAGGCAACCAGAACTCCTGGCAGTTGTCGCCAAAATCAACTACTTGCAGCACGTTGTGGAGGATCCCCTTTTGTCTTCTTGTTCAAACTAGTATCTCAAGAGCTGTGCCCAAGTTTTATAAAATACCTCAGTGCTTGGGAAATCTTCTGTCTCCCTTTTTCCTTTTCACCCCCTCCCTCTCACACGTATGTGCACAGACTTTTGAGTACATGCCCCCTGTGCTAAGACAAACTCCCATTTCCATTTTCTTCTCCTGACCGTATAGCTCCTTATTCCTTTCTTGACATCACCTGACTTCAAAAAAAAGAGGGGAGAAAGCACACTTATACAAATGGCCCGACGCTACGATGTCCTCAGGGGCTGTATGCTATAAATCCATCCCCTGAAGGGAGGCAGCTCTTCTCCCAGACTTTCATTCCCTGGCCAAGCAGACCAGCTGGTGCCTATCCCAATTCCCACGGGTCTCCTGGTGTGACAGGAGCTCCTGCGGCCAGAGCAGGCACCCTGCAACAGGTCGTTCCTCRTTGTGAATAGCCCCGAGCTACTCTGTAAAAGGAGATCAACCCCTGTTTTGAAAAGATGGGACCACAAAGATAACAACAGTTACAGCCAAACCACATTACAGTTATTATTTCTTTTAAACCCTAGCCTTTATCCTATGTTGATTTTTGCTTCTGCCCAGGAAGTGCCAGATCTTCTCCCCACCTCTGAACAAGGACCAGCTCTAAGCTTTACCATTATAACGGACACACATATTGGGCAGGGGAGAGACAGTACCCGACAACACACATTTCCTAACACTTGTTTCCTCAGCGCTGTTTCTGAAGTGCCATCGTAACACTAAACAACTTCCACCCTCAAACGCAAGAGCAGACCGCACTGGGGAACTCACAGGAGTCATTTATCAAGCACAAGGATGCGACAGAAACAAGCCTGCTTAGCATTACTCTTATGCATTTTATATCTCTCCATATTTTTAGGAAGCCTTCCACCCCCTTTCCTACTGAGGCATAAAAAGATAGGAGTAGCTTTCTGTACAAGCACAAGACCCACTCTAAATAAGCTCCTTACCATTCATAAATACAGAAGAAAACAACTCAGGTAAGATTTCCTCCAGCAGTGCCCCTGAATAAAACTGCCACTAGCACTTTACCCAGTTATTCCAGCAGCTCCTATCCACTCTTTCAGCAGACAAAGAGCTTCAGAAACTTCAGTCCAACCCAAGCACCTCTAATTCCTCTCTCCACTTGAAAACAGCCCAGCAGCTCCTCTCTCTTCAAACCCCCCTCCTGCTCATAAGCATCTCCTGCCACAACGAAGCAGCAACTGCAGCAATTACACCAGGGCTTCTGCTCCCCCATGWCGATTTGTAGGTCTGAAGAGTCCCTTGTTTTTACTTTGGGCTGCTACATATATAATGCACTCAAAGTATTTTCAGACAACTTTTACAATACTTGGAGTTTATCGTATACTTCTAATCCCTTGAATCAAGTGATTAAAAAAATAATCCTCAAAATAAGTTAAGTTAGACGCTCCCAGCACTCACAGATGCAAAGCTTGAAAATAAGAGCCATTTTGACTAAAAGCTCAGAATTCAAATAAATAAAGACAGCCAAAAAGTTCAAAACACTTCAAATTTAATTATTTTACAACTATCCCATGATTTTGTTTTATTTTACTCTAAAGGCTCAAATCCTGACGTTTATTTTTTTAATAGCTGCAGGCCTCAGCAACTGATTACGCAATAGGCATTTTAAGAAGCAAAATCTAGAGTTTGAGCGGCAAGCCTCCGACACAATACATGTATCCCAGGTGGCTGAAAGCCAGCACTTGTCAAGGGACTTGCTGACATCAGGATGTCCCCCCCTGCAGAGAGCGGCTTGGACGAGAAGGATTCCTTTCAAGACCTCAAGCAATTCAGTCGTTGATCCCATCAAGCCACCATATGTCAGAAGCAATACACCATTTAATTTTGTCTCCATGCCACAAATTCACTCTGCCATTTTTAACTCGCCGTTAAATGCCCGCTCTTTCCCTTCAGCAATGATTCCCACCATTTGTTTAACCCCTAAGTCCCTCATTCTCCTGGATAAGGAGCCATTAAGACTCTCAAATATGTACACAGATAGAAAGAAATTGAATCTGCACGAGAATTGAACCTCAACAACTGGGACTCTTTTTGGAAGGTCATGTGAGCTTGTATGTGGGTCAGAACACGGTATGGGAAACGCTTCAAATATTTGCTTAAAAAAATAACAGTTTAAAAGAAGTACCAATTCTGTGTATCTGCTTTTGAAATTTTACTTTAAAGGAAAGAGCACTCGCAGATGACTCCAAATTGAGCTCAGCTCTTCAGCAAACGTTTCTCCCTTGGTTTGTCGTTGGGTCAGATAACAAACCACACCTCTGAGAACCACTCTGATTCAGAGGAGTCCCAAATGGGCTTTGCGGGTGGCCTGAGTGAACTTTCTGGTTGGTCTGTACTTCCCGCAGGGCTTAGCCCTTCCTCCAGCACAGTTTTGGGACTGACACTCTGTTCTTCTGCTTCTTTCTCTCAGTCTCTCCTCGTTGCAAAGAAGAGGTTGCTTGTTCTTTCAGGTCATTCCTTTGAGTTGTTTCCAATTCTCCAGAGAATATTTTGCAGACTGGCCCAGACTCTTCAGTACTCTTCTGAAATTGCACCTCTTCTTCAGGAAGTTTTTTTTTGGCTCTTTCCCACTGCACAAGGACTTTCTCCTTAAAGCTAAACCCTTTCCATATCTTTGGGGTCTTTGTTCTTAGTCCTGCCTCCTTTTGTTCCTTCTCCATCCTCTCTGCTACATCCACAAAGTCATCTTCCCTTTGCTTTCTTTCCTGAACTTTGGTTAGCATGGAATTGGTGTCTTCACTATAACCCAGTTGGCAGGCCAGTTCAAGGTCTCTGGCAGCCTTGTGCCAGTGACCCCGGAGCTGGAATGCCTTCCCTCGCCAGTGGTAGCGCTGTGGAGAACCAGGGACAATTTTTATTGCTTTGTCACAGTCCCTAATGGCAGCTATCGGTTTCAGCAACCTCAGGTAGACACTGGCTCGGCTTACATATAAGACTGCAAGTTGTAGGTTGAAATTGATGGTGTCAGTGAACAGCTGAACAGTTTTGTGAAACTCACCTGCTCTCAGTGCATGGAAGGCTTCCCTTTCCCTTTCAATGGCCTGTTTCATCATCTTGTTAGCTATTGTCGGGTTGTCATCTCTTATTTTCTGAGGATCTTCTTCAGCCTCTTCAGCCAATCCTTCATTTTCAGTATCGAGTTCACTGTCCTCAGTCTTTGATTCTCCACTGGGCTTTTCCTCTCCCTCAGCTCTTCCATGTAAAATTTATTCTCTGCTACTGAATATTGCTTTTGCTCTTCAGATTCTCTACAACAGTCATTATCAGGTTCCTGGGAGGTCCAAAGGTGAACCTGWTCATGCTCCTGGGCATTCTGAAGCTGTGTTTTTTCCTTTCCTTGAGGAGTCAGAAGCTGATCCGTCTCCTCTCCTCTTCCGCCATGGATTTCCCCACCTTTGGCAATGCAGCCAATGATTGCTTGGTGTTTTGTTTCTCCTCATACTCTTTTTGGTGCCTGGCAATTTTCTGGACTCTTCTGTGAACCTCCTTCAACATGTTATTAGTATCTTCATCATAATCCAGCTAGCAGGCCAGTGCAAGGTCCTCGGCAGCCTGCTGCCAGTGACCCAGGAGCCAAAACAAATGCTTTCCCTCTCCACTTGTATGGCTGTGCAGAATTCAGGTCAATTTTTAYGGCTTTGTCACAATCTCTGATGGCAGCATTTGGCTTTTGCAACTGTACAAAGACACTGGCTCGGTTGACATAAAAAGTACTAAGCTGTGGGTTCAGTTTGATGGCACAAGTGAAGAGCTGAACAGCATTTTGAAATTCACCTCTTCCCACYGCATCAAAAGCCACTTCTTTCTTTTCATCAGCCTGCTTCATCATATCGCTGGTTACCTCCAAATTCTCATCTCCCATCTCTGGGGGTTCATCTTCTTCTGGATCAATCTCCCCTTTGTTGTCTGTCTCCAGCTCACTCTCATCCCTCCCCAGCTCTTCACTGGACTCTTCCTCCCTCTCAAACTTTGCCTGAGCCTCAGAATCTAATTTACAASCCAAGGAAATGTTACAGGCAGTCTCTTTTAAACGCCCCAAATGCTGGAGGGCTTTTCCTTGGTATTTATAGGCCTGTGCTGAACTGGGATTGAGTTGAATAGCTCTGTCACAGTCACTGATGGCCTTAGTTGGTTCTTGCAGCTGCAAAAAGACACTGGCTCTGTTAATGTGTGAGCTGCCAAGGTGTGGAKTCAGCTTGATGACACTGGACAGCGTATCAGTTGCGTTCTGATATTCACCTTTAGCTAGGAAATCAAAGGCCTCTCTTGTTTTTTCAATAATCTGCTTCATCACCTCCTCCGATACCCCTAAATTTTGTCCCTCTTTTTTTTKGTGGATTATCTGTTTGTGGATCAGTTGTCTTCTCTTTAGCATTTTCCAAACCATGTTTGCCCTCATCTTCTTGAAACTTTCCTGCTGCTGTTACTAGCTCCTTTGCATCTGTTTTGCTTGAAGCAGGTGGTAAGTAATTTTCTGTACTTTCTATGGATTTTCAGAGAAAGCGATGATCCTCAGAATTTAGAAAAGATGGGTCTGATATTGCCAGTATTTTCCTTGAAGGCATGGAGCTCAGATCCCAAAAGGATGGTATCACACAGAATTTGTTGTCAGTGAAAGCAGAGGAAGAAAGATAAGACGAAAAATGGCTTAACTGAGAGCTCTGACTATTAAGTTAGTGCCATGTATACATGGCAAGCTTGCCTGTTCTTCTTCCTTCTGTTGTCTTGCTGCTGGACCTAATGAAGGGGTTAAGGCCAGCTGCAGGGTCCCAATGACTGCAAGAACTAGAATACAGTCTGTCACTTCATATATTGTGTCATCATTAGAATCCTCAGGTGGCTTCTTAAAGTCATATCACACAGGAAGGGGTCCCTGTAATCTTTCTTCTTCTTCAGTTTATTGCACATTTTACGCACCACAGGTATACACGTGTGTGCATGCCTGTTACAAAGAGCAGACACAGGACTGGAGAGTCTATTTATTTGTTTTCATGTTTAAACAAAAACATCTTTTATGAGCCACAACCAACGTGAAGGCAATAACAGCTGGATAAGAATTTTGTGTTTAGGCATGCTTTGGTCAAGTATTTTCCCTTACAAATGAAAAATGAAAACTAAACAGCTTGTCCTGACAATAACACATGCCTATGGAGAATATGAAGACCAAAAAAACTGTGCAGCACAGTTGCGTGGAGTATCCTTTGTTAGGAGATTTTCCAAAATCTTGTAAAACTAACTTTTTCTRAAGTTTGTACATTTGCTTCTCAGGAACATCTTTATAGCTCCAAAGGTCATTGGAGGGACAATTTAGCTGCATCCAGAAGAGCCAAGAAATCTTCCTGACACACAGAAAAATCTTAGACTTATTGAAAAGATTCTCAAGCTAAGTCCCTGTACATCCTTACTTAACTTTCATACTAATTTGGGGCTGATGAGCCTCTTTTTCAGTCAGAGCCCYTGGCTGAGGTTTGTTCTTATAGTGAATTTGGCTCCAAGGCATCCAACAGGTTCTATCAAGCTGAGCTGGCACTGTATGGTGCTAAAGGCAGGCAACTACTCTGCTCTCATATGGTTCACAAAGGTTTTTAATGCTTCTTTTCAGATAAMAATGTTGTTGGGTTTTTTTTACCATTGTTCCTAAAAACCACTTTACTTCTATCAATTTCAGTAGCTTATTATCTCGTACGTGCTATGAACACCCAGGTCTCAGTTGTTGTTTCTTTCCTTTCGCCCTTGCTTCTGATCTTCCTGATGTGCTTCTTCCCTTTTCTGAAGCACCARGTTCTGGAATCCTATTTCTTAATCCATGTTTTTCTTCACACACCACTGGCTAGTATATTAAGTCCATATATCTTACGGACTTAAAAAAACCACGTGGACTTGAGGCTACGTTGCTTTTGTGCATTTTAGTCCCTGAATCACCCTTTCTAATTTTACTGACAAGTCAACTTAGAAATACGTTTGCACAATCTCTGCAATAYTGATCAGTGTATTGCCCAGCAAACCCAGGGCAAAAATGAACAGTCCAGATCGGCTCAAGAATTAACACTGATGCAACACAAACTTGTTTAACCTGCCACATCTGCAGAACCCAAACAAAATACAGTTAACCTAAATAAACTAAATCTAGTCTTTTGTACATCTCTTTCGCTGAAAAAAGCAGTCTGTGGCTGTCACTGTTTTGAGGATAATAATGCCATCTAGTGAGAGAAAAGGCTCAATGTCCTATTTACATTCTCTTACAGGTACAACACAGAACATTTTAGATTTATCTGTTGAAATGGTTGCACGAAAAGTGCACTACAGGAAACAAAATGTCTTCTCATGAGGCCACTTTTTTTTTTTWAAAAAGCAAGACGCTAACAGTTTTTTTCAGCAACACTTGAATATTCATTTGTATGAGAAGATGTTATCTCTTCTGGGCATGCCTATGATACATATATATTAAAAAAATTARTGTAAATAGATTTTTTTCTTATGGAATATTTTTCGATAAACACTRATTTTTTCACTGGTTTGCCTTTAAAAAGCTACCTGACAACTGATTACAGTGACAATTGATCAGATAAAAACAGGTTTCAAAGTTGATTTTGTTTCTGTTGTTTTGTTGACTCCAAGAAAGGCTGGCAGACACTCTGTCTGCCTGTTAAATACTTTTTTTTAATCCATATGTTACGATCATGCACTGAGAAATCTAAGAAAATATGAAATACACATTTATGTATGCAGGCAAACATTCCTGGGCTAACACATCCGAAGAAATCTTAGACCAAGGTTGAAAGCCCCCAACTTCCATGCAGACAAAAAAGTCCAGGCAAAAGAAGAGAATATGTCTGCAAGAAGAAAGGAGGTAGAGATGCCCTAATTATCGGTAAAACCTCAAATAAGTCAGATGCTTCTCTTACGTATAACCCCTTTGGACTGCTGCATGTCACAGCACAAGAAGCACCACAGTCAGCGCAGGGAGGAGAGGAGCTGGCCCCTTGCTAACACGGAAGGCCAGGACCGTTACCACACAGGTGTGTTCCTTTGCTTTTTYCACTTTTGAGACCCAATCTGCTCCAAAAGCTCAGATTGGTGAGCTTACGCTTACATTAGGCTAAAAAAATTCAAAATTAGAGTGAGTGGGGTACTCGCAAAGGAGTGATGCAAACGTGAGAGGTGAAGATGTGCTGAGACTCTATGTCTGACCCCAGCGGCAGAGAAACGGGGCTGGGGGCTCACCCCCCTCCTCAGCTCTGGGAGAGCCTGCACGCATCCCCCCRGCAAACATGGCCCAGGTAACAACAGTGATAAGGCAGGAACGTGAACATAAACCGTGTGAGGGAATAAAATGCCCGTAACTCTTCTGGGAGAAAAGCCGGTAACGCCAAGAGCAAGTTAGAAGAACTTGGGAAGTTCTTGCTTCTAACTAAGGGGAGGAACACCCTACTCTCATCCTGTCACTGGTATAGACATTTTCCCCAACACCTAGAGCACCTCCTGTAGGGAAAACTCTGTCCACTGAAAAATCCTGATATGGCTGGCAGCTCCATTCTACTCAACAGGGTTGAGGGACCAGACAGACTGGTCCCAGGTGCTGAGAGATGCCCCTTTCCCAGTAAAACATTCAGGCACTTCCACGTGATGCACCTAAACAGGGARCAGCTCTTCCTACCAGCCACGCAATTCCTGCCCCAGCTTTCAGCCCTWGTSMAGACTCATGGGGGAAGGTGAGGAGCTTCCCTGGGCTTTAACCCCTTAGAGAGCTCCACTGGATACAGAAACTGCCCCAGTGGCTCAGCCAAAGCCCATTGACTCCATTTCTCCCTCCCTCAACCGTGGCCAGAATCAGATATACCAAAACTTGCCCGAGACAATCATCAGTTGGATTAAAAAGCAACCGGGAGACTTTTGAAAAAAGGTCTCAGCTTGAGAAGAAGCCTAAAAGAAGCCTGGCCATTTGGCAGCTGTGAGAAGTGGGATGGGAGCAGCGGCGGGGGGGGTTTGGCACAGCCAGAAGCTGTCCTGCGTGGGCACCCCCACCCCCACGAGCCGCCCCCCCGGCACCGCGAGCATCCCGCCTCTGCCCCCCTCCCGCGGGGGATGCAGGGCRTGCACCTGTAACCCACCCTGCCACGGGGGTGCACGTAGCCGTGAATAGGTGCTCATCTGTGTGTTGGGGATGAGCTCAGACATCTGCCGGCATTTATTGACGTCTTGTGCCTGGTATCGGGGTTTACCTATTGCATTGCTCACACTGATCCCGAAAGTTTAGTTCACTGACTGCCGGTTACTTGTCCTTAACAAACAATGGGCCCCTTTGAGCCTGATTTAAAACACSTGAGTTGACCGGTTTTTCCCTGAGACAGCAATACCCTGTATCTACCCAYGGTAGATCTGTGAAGCTCATTTGGACACTTGACTCTTCCCACRCAAGGGCTGATGCGTCTTCTCAGATGTATGAATTGCTCTGGGTGTTAGGACACCCTCAAGTTTGTTGTTGCAGCATCCACACCCCATGATATTTAGCTCCRTGAAAGCAGTGGGTGCCCAGCAATGCCTGAAATAAACTTCTAGCAAATACAAATATATTTGTCACTCAAGATTTGCTCTTTTAGTTTGACAAACTGTACGAAGGATCCCCTGACAGAATTATGACTTCACAACTCACAGCTGTTATTTATGCTCTATGAAATGTCACCAACATCTGCTACCGTAGCTAAATGCAGTACTGCAATGTGATTTTAAGCTCAGATGTAAACAAACAAAAAATGTTTCCAAACAATGGYATAAAAGGCAATAAAGCTGAAACAACCCTGAGTATTTTAAAATCTAAAAAGGTATCAATCAGTTTAATTTTTATAGRATGAGATGCATACGAGAACAGAAACCTTCAGTTTTCCAAATGCAATTCTTATGTGTCGGTCTGAATAAATTCAAGGTTTTCAAGTGYTCGTTTGTATTTTTTGTCTGCTTCTGTCATGTTGGCATTCCTGGTCCTCACGTTTAATAGTCCCAAAAAGACAGGTGCCCCTTCACAATGTGCCTTGGGATCGGTCACCTCTGTCAGTTCAGAACTGCCCCAGGCACATCCAGAACGGGATGTCCTGGGACACCGAGCCAGACCCGCAGGCACCTCCCGTGCGGGCTCAGGTCGCGTAGCGCTCAGGCTGCAGCCACCCGGACCTGGCTGGCAAGGGGAACATACACGCTTGCCTTGGGGCAGCCAAACAACTCCAACTCTTCTTTCCAGCATCTGGAAATAGCTTTGATCGGTGAAAAAGCATCAGTTCGTGCAATGCAAACACCTAAAATTTAGAAACACCTTGTGAAACACTTTGAGAAAWGTAATCACTGCCACAAGGGATGCTAACCCAAATGTGCACGCAGTCTGACAGTCTGCAGTGGACCTCCATTGCCCACTTTTTGTTTCCTTCAGTACCAGGAAAAAACTCCTCTAACATCTCTCACCTAGAGCAAAAGAACCTGTCCTGGTCTCCTAAATTCCAGTAAGACCTTCACTTCTTGGGCTTTTCTGAAAGGAGTCCCTGGAAAAAAATCAGAAAGGGACACTGGAGAAAGCATTGGAAGGCCAAAGACTGGACGGTCAAACCTTAGGCCACTATGTCCATTCGTTGGGGCATACTGACAGCCAGTCTCCTAGAAGTAAACTTTACCGGGATAGACAACGATGAGAATTTTTTCCAAATGTGCAGCTCTATCCACATTCCCCAAAGGGAATGTGGAATTCTCTGGTTGGTGCCAGAGAAGCCAGGGTCCAGAGGTCAGCAGCCATCAGAATAGCCCTGTTCTCCCTGGAGTCATGTGAACACTGAGTTGTATAGGATGGAGATGGTGCCAAATGTCATCGAGATCTTGCTGATGCTAAATAAGATCAATGAGAAGGTTTTCTCCACTTCTGGCAGATGGAAAAAACTCCCAAGTGTAGAGTAGCTGGGAAGCTTTTCACAGAATATGAATGCTAGTTACCTTTCTACTCTGAAACAGACCTTCCTCCACGGATATTTGGAGATGCCAAAAGAGTGCAGAGACAAAACTTCCCCAGCACCACAGTTTTATTTTGGCACAGGCAACCTATCAGCAGAATCAAGGAAGTCACCTTTAAAAAGTAATGTCTTGTAAACTCTAAATTTTCAGAGACAAATCCTGAGAGAAAGATAGCTACAGATGGCTTACTACCCTGAGGACCCATTTGGAGAAGCACAATYCGAAAGTGCCCAGGAGCTGATAAATTAACCTCTAGATTGCCGATGTGTGCACAGGCCTTGGAGCTGTCAGACGCTCCGAGATTGCCTGTTCCCTTCCCAAGCTCTAGCTCCCGAGGCTGGCTGGGACAGTACTGTACCAAACAACTCTCGCTGAAGATAGCCAGAAAAAGCTGGATTTTGTCAAACAGCACTAGCTGTGCCTAGCAGGGTAGCATTTATAAGTAAGGTTTGGGATTAAGGAATGGAATAAAATATCTTCCACTCCAAGTTCCAAGGRCTTGAGAGGGATGTTTAATGAGGGTGCCAACATTTCAAGCAGCTCCAAGAAAGCTCAGGAGTCTAAGGATGGACGAGTAAAGATCATCCTGCAAAACAACTTGCAGAGGTAATGRAGAGCCAGAGAAGACTAAAGAACCTCTGCGTTCAGTGTGACGTTCAAAGGTCGGCAGAGAGTTTGAAACCGATGCAGACAATACTATAAATGATTTAACAATAGCTATCTGATAAGCAAAATCTACAGATACACAATGCAGCACTTGAGGTCTACCAGTAAGGCAGGCCAAAGCCACGTGACTAATTAATTGCAGACAAGAGAGTGGGCCAAGATCTAAGGCCTAGGAATAAGGTGGAGTCCTGGGAGCTCCAAGAAAAGGAAGCAAAAATGCTCCAAGAAACAAAGAGGAAATGACAGAGAAGCRCAACACCGTCCCCCTCCGTCGTAGCTGCATGGCGGGTGGGCGCACATTTCAGACCTAAAGGACTGACCTCGTTGGTACGGCCAACAGAAGATTACCTGGCTTCAGTGCTTGTACGTAGGTATGCCTATAGCGCAACCGTACATTTAGACAAAGCASTTGGAGTAGAATTATGAATGTTTTAAAATTACGTAAAGGAGACACCCCTCACAGAAAAGGTGGGAGATAATGTGTGAAACTTCTTACAGTCCAAAAGGAAGCCCAGCCCAACTCATATTACAATTTATCAGTGGTTGCTTCTTAACAGTTGTAAGACTGGAACAAACTGGTGTTTGCCATTTATTTCCYGAGTAGATCGCTACCCACATGCAATCTGCAAGTGACTCCAACTGTGGTTCCTTACCCCTCCTGCAAGAGAGGACATGGAGCCTAAGACTGCTATAGGAGATCCCATATTACTCAAGTCTTCTCAAGCCCTCAGGACCTACCCAAGTCTTGTCCCTCCAGAAAAGCTTCACAGAGATTATTTAATTGATAATTCATATTCCACTAGCCCCCTCTCAGGCTGCAACCCTGGGAAGTGAGGCATTCACTGCTCTAGGGTAAAGGAACAGAAAAAGGCACCTTGGATATTTTCTGTGTACCATATTTTGCAATTATTTTAAAAATCAGAAGTCTTATTAGCACCACCTCTCTCAATCCATGACAAGCTACAGRCTGCCAGTAAGATTAGAATTAAAAAGCTGTTGATGTAATAAAAGATCCTAATTTATGTAACTAAAGCTGTATATTTTAAAGACCAAGGGTATCGATAAAGCTGAACTGAYGATAACAAAGATTTGTCAGCCTTTAAAAGCCTTAAATCTATACAGCAGACACAAGTCTTAAATTTCCCAGCATTTAATATAATTTYCATAGCTTAATGATTAACTCACAATTAATTACATTATGTTCAGTGGCCAATATGTTTGTCAGGTTCATGTCTATACGCGATTTGTAGGTGTCTAAATACTGGTCTATCTACACTGCAGCCCCAAAGGAATAACAAGAACCTCTGCAAAAGTACAGACCAGCCACATAGATACCCGAAGTCAAAGCCGGGATCCTAACCACCAGGCATCTTTACCCTGCACCCAAKGTAGACTAGGCTCCTGAAGATCCACCACTTCCTTCAGCTGAGCTATCTAAATAACCTGGGGAGGTAATAACGCCTTGTGATATCAATTTCTCAGCTTGACTCAGCATTAGGTTCTAATCAGGATCACAGCTCTTACAGGCCCAGTGCAGGTATCTTTACTCCAGGTGCATAAACCCAGAATAATGAAAATTAATTATTTATACTTATGAAATACATATGAGATCAAGTTCTCTGTTGCAGGTAATAAGGAAAAGTGCTGTTGACTACACTTGAAAACTGTAATATTATAAATGCCAGCACCAAACAACTGCCAGGCGCTTTTAAAATTAATTCTATAAAGGTACGCCAGATTTCATTCAGATTATGTGCCATGAATTTGCTAGAAGCGARATACGCAATCCCGTTAATAGCATTGTCGGGATAGCACTGTGTCCACACATTAAGACAGATGCAAGGTCCGAAGTGCAATTTGCAGATAATTATTTGGGCAAGATTATTTCATACTTGACTAATTTAGCTAACAATTTCAAAAAGGTGCTTAATTAAAAAATGCCTGGGGCTGTCACTTGCTGCCAAAATTGCAGAGATGCTGCCATTGAAATGTTTCCATCTAATTATTAAAGAAAGCATTTGGACTGGTTCAGGAGCTGGAGAACAGACACAAACTTACCATAGTGTTAGCAAAACTCACTTTTGAAACTTCCTAAATCTGATTACTCCAACTTTTTGGACAGTTTTACAACACTAACTCCATGATTAAGAGGAAGTGATATCTGGGTAATAAGGGCATCATAAGTGCTGGATCGTCAGGTATTTATTTTTTAACCCAACACCATCTTGCAGGCTTCTGTTCTTTTCTYCAATGATGCAAGGATTTTTATCTTACTGGGAAAGGAAGTGAGAGAAATGAGATTTACAAATATTTCATTGCCTGCTCCAATTGCAACCGTTACTGATGGGGCTAAGGAACTACCGGCAATTTTGTGTTGAAAAACTGCTGGATACATTKGTACCAGCTGAACAGAAGATTCCCCAAATCCTTTTCACCGATAAAGATTTGGAGCATTACYGGTGAGATAAATAAGCAGAGTAATCCACCGAACCTTATTATTCCCTGCGCAGGACCACATAAAACTCACCAAGACTGCTGCAGATTCGGACCACAGCGAGAAAGGTCTTACAGCTCCTTTATGCTGCGAAAAGCAGCTTCTCCCTCAGCGCTCCCACTTGCATGTGAGGAGCACTCAACTAGTGACCAAACAAAACTGCTTCCCTAATGACCAACATTTTCAGGTCATTCTCAAGACATCTTTAAAGGCCCTACAGTTCAGAGATGCTCCACCTCCGCTCGCTGAACAGCAGGTCCCRTCAAGGTTCCTCAGACTGAGCACCTAGAAGCTGAAATAGTCAAAAATCCCAGATCCATTCAAATTTCTTTTTAGATAACCCACGGAGTGAAGATTTGTTAAGGCAGAAAGGAGGAAAGGAGGGCATTTAAAAATATCTTCAAAAGAGTAGGAAAAAGGTACATTAAAAAAAGAAACTTTGCAATTCTAGTTTTCTGAACGATCCCCATCCCTGTAAAAGCTTCCAAAGCTGATTTTCAGTTCTGACATACCCAAACKCCTCGGGATTCTTTTATGTCTGAGTTATTATATATTTAGCGCCCTTCGTGAAAGCACATRCTGGCAGCACGCAGCTGAAGCACGCAGCTCCTGCGCAAATCAGCGACGTGTCTGCTTTGGCACAGGCACTCGGCMAAATTCAGGAGACCTGTCCTGGTGAAACAAGATCTAATCCTAAAAGTGGGACTTTTAACTGATGTTTTGACACTATAGCTATGCAGCGATGAACTGCTTCAGTAACCATGAACGGTTACTGAACACACTGGCTGCTCTGTCATCTCGGCTTGAAGCAGACAGGGGCCATGTTCAATACACTTGAAAAGATGCTTTGCTTGCACTTTTTGTTGYTACTTCTGTATCCGTTATACTATTGAGTCTTATGTATAATACATGCAACCATTGCATATTTTTGAAAGCCATTTTTTAATGTCTGAATACASACAAAGCACCTGAAAAATGTTTCTGCTGACATAAAATACTCTTCTGCTACAAAAAGAAAGCTATCACTTAATTTTTAATCAAACTTTGTCCTCGAGGAAAAAAAAAATCATCTTAAGGTTATTTCCAATTTTAATTTGGCTTTTTTTTTTTTTTTAATCTGAGGTAGTAATTAGTATTTACTGTCATACTAGTGTTGTTATTATGAAGAATTAAGTAATTTGTTTCTTATCGTACACAAAAATGTTCCGGTGGAAACKGCAAAGGCGGGAACAAGGCCTGGATCATCAGCTGCCATTTACCAGAGCCAGATTTAGAGGAAGCATTTTCTGGCCCATTGTTTATCAAAGTTACTTTTCTTACTACTTTAGTTTTGTTGGATGAGCCCTGAAACGATGGGAGAATGGTATTAACTGGCACGAAAAACAAACCATGAACTTAAAAAGTGGCACACCTCAAAGAAAGAATTGAGAAGTGACTAAAAATAAGAGATATCACAGCCATCAGYGGCAACTGTGCTAAAACAATATTACAAGCACTGAATCAGAGAAACTAGTATTTGCTTTTTCTTCACTTCTCGGACCTGAGCAGCTGATGGAGGCACACCTATTCCTCTGTTAACTTCCCTATATTGCTTTTGCTGTCTAAAAACCTTATCTTCAGACCTTTTTAGTCTGAGGTATCATTCAGTGATGCCATTTTAGTATACTGCCCTTGTCTTTCTCATATTGTGTCTACCATTAAATGGATGCAAATCTTCCAAGTGCTCTCGCTCTTCAGGTCTTTCAAATTAAATTGAACACGGACTTTGTTTAAAAGGTCATCTTTAAAATTATACACAATAAATCTAACACTGGTAAAAATCTATTTCARTAGCACTTCTCCCTTATCCCCACATTTCATCTCCATTGAATATTAAGCAGCACAAATCAAAGGATGGGGCTTGTTGACTGCTTCAGACTAGCGACATTCCCTTTCATAACCATGGCATTAAAGCCTAATCTATGGCATTTCTATAATTAATGAGGCTAACCCAAAGACACGGACCACAAACACTTCATCATTTCCTTCTGAACCCTGAATGTGAGCTATCATTTCCTTCCTAACATTAATTCCTCATTTATGTTCTTCCCCTGCATCTGTACAGCTACTGAGGAGGGAAATCATCTTTCTTCCCATCATAAATCATGCAGATGTGCTTATCAAGTCCAAACAGAGACTGAGGATCGTTTAGGCAAATGAAAAGCTAAAAATAATTTTTAAATGTCAGAAGCACATAGATATTCCAAAGGTTTCTCAAGATATAATTTAATCAAACATATTTACGATAATGTAAAATTAAGAAATAAAGGGTCCCATATATCTTAGCAATTTCTAAATACTGAATTTTATAGTCATTTAGTCATCCAACAACACCGACTGTCAAGTGATGGATCATCAGCACAACTTCAGTCAGTGGGGCTACCGTGCGGCTGCCTTTGAGAATCTGAGGCGGCACCTGCCTGCAGCACTGTTCAGCAGGCTGCTCTGTCCAAGGACGTCCCCTAACACCCTTCCCATGCCATCAGCTTCCTTTCCCCCCTCGTTCTTCCTTCTCTGCACTCTTCCCYTGTTTGGGCCGTCACTCTCACGCTGCTGTGTGGTCTTTGTTCTCTGCTACGTCTGTTTTCTGTCCCCGAGCACACCCAGATGCCCACTGTCCCCAGCGGCCTGTCTTCCTTGCGTATGTAAGTCCCCAAGCTGCCGCCTTCCCAGTTTTCTTCGTCTTTTTCTTCGCCTTTGCTGCCTCGCAGGATAACCAYTTTCCTCTCAAATTTGTGAAGGCAAGTCAGATTCTGTCGTCAAAGGCTACTCTGCTGAAACAATCCATCCCTCCCAAAAACTCCCCTGGGGCAGCAACCGGTCTTTTGCCTTGCCTCKTTCCAATGCCGCCTCGTGCCCCGCCGCACGGCRGGCATTTGGAGACCCTGGGCATAGYGTTGGCTGTGCCCCTTGCCCACCCGCTCACCCCTCTGGCCCTTCCCACCGGGGAGCAGCTCGATTCCTGCTGCCCATCRYAGGAYGGGTTGGGATGGGAAGGAGATGGCTCAGCAAGACCCCACATCCCAAATGCATCACTTTTTGTGCAGCCTCAGGAGACCTGCCGGCATCACTACACCCGAGTATTTTCTTCTAGGACGTGGGCAGTACTCCTTAAAACAAGCRAACCAGACTGCCAGGTTTGCACTCCCCCTACTACCGAACTGCTACGGAGGCCCGGCAGCACCAGCCTTAGAGCCCGAGCAGGAGCAGGCCCTTCGCTCTTCCCGTTTGCCTGGGGATGGAGCAGAGGCAGGGTAGGGAAAGGGGGGTTACCTCCCGCAGGGAAGCTTGGAGACCCATTCGGACAGAGGTGCCACCACTCTGTCCTCCCTGCGCCACTCGGGGGTCGCACATCTGCCACGTCGGCACGCAGAGGCCGAGCGTCCTCTCACACTGAAGATTGTGTCTTTTCCCCTCTCCAGCTGATCCCACGCTACGTTCGCTGCAACTGCTGGCAGCTTTCTGGCTCCCCGACACCCTGCCGTGCCCTGCGGGCTGCCGCGGGATCTGCCATGGGGCAGGCCGGCAGCACGGAATGGGAGAGGCTGAAGCAGAGATTTATCTCGCTCCCCCTTCTAAGCGTGGGCATAAGCATCCAGATCCAGAGGGATAGATGTTATACAACAGTCTRATGTGCCAATAGTTAAAAGCAGATATTTATCTTCCATGTCTTCCAAAGGACAAGAAACAAGCTACAAATCAAAATGTGTAAATAAGCAAAGTAAAACTATCATCAGAAGAATTCTCTCATCCTTCGAGCATACAATAGGACGGGGGGAAAAAAAAAAAAAAAAGGACATCGCTCCAGTTTATGCAAAATGAATATCCAGAAGCAAATCAGCATTAGCACACTACAATATAGGATAACAACTGTCCTTTTCTGTTGAGAGAATGATTATTTACTGCTTACATAGTCATAAACRCAGACTTGTAAAACTGTCATGAAAATTTACATGTGCAAGCACACCACTTTCTTCCCCAACCTTGCAAGGACCACAAAGAAGTAGGAAAAAAACCAAATACACATGCCTAGGAAATGTAAACTTTTTCATATCTTCTGTAAATGCGGATGACTCTCTGTAAATATATACAGAAAAGTAGCATAGTTGCCCTGAAGACCACGTCTAAGTAACAATGTATTAGTTCAAGGACAAYTAAAAAAAATAAATGTTGGAAAAGAGTTTGAGGAAGAACGGCAAATGCTCTCTGTGCACAAAACAGGACTCTGCCTCTCCCCCAAGCTGCTGAAGCCCACTCACAGCCTGGCAGGGAAAGAAGAGAGCTCACCGTGGGAGAGAGAGGGACAGCTGAGACAATTGACACCTTCTACCCCATCACAGAGAGCCCATGGTAATGCACCCACGACAAAGCCACGTTGTTAAGCCAGGCAGGATGCACTACGATTCTCCAAAATGTTTCTCCCCAGGAAAAACAACCTAAAATAGGGAATTTGTGGAGGAACAAAGCGTTATTTCAGTGAATGCTTTTGAAAATCAAAATCTAATCCAACCAAAAGTCTGCGTCACGAATTGTTTCATACACCTGTGTTTTCTTGTTTGGGGTTACTTTTTTTTTTTCCAAATCATTGCCATTTGGTTACAGGAACCTAGTGTTGTGGAAACCATTCCTTTGCAGCGATGGTTCACAGCAAGGCTCATCATGCAGCACAGCTGGAAATGTGAGTTTCTTCTGTCGGTAAAGTCTCTAGCATTTATCTGTGACACTGAAGGGAAAAAACAAACCAACCGAAAACCCACCAAAGGCAGCCCCCACATACTGACTTCTCATGCTCTGAGCAACCTGCTCTGCCCCACCAGGCACGCACTGTGGCTAYCAGGCCCTCAGCTGTTTTCCTTACAGACCTTCCTCTCCCCGAGTGGCAAGACTGCTCATCCTTGCAGACTGCAACTGGCCTCAAAAACGAGAGACAAATGATACACGTATCTGTTGTGGGAGGCCTAACTGACTCTGTCATCTTTCCATGCTGGTGTGCCAATGGAAAAGGTCCAGCAGAATTTGGCCTCCAAAATTACGTCCCCATCTGAGGCACAGTGCCAGATGAGGTCTGATTCAAAGCAAAATGCTTKCTTTCTTTGGAGAAAACATGTAGGGGAGCCCAAGGCAATAACCCTCCAAAGCCAAAGAGAAAGCTCATATTTGAAGGAGACCAGTAATATTGAGCGACCTTCTCTGTGGGCAAAGACAAGGAAGGTGGCTGTCAAAAAATCCATGGAATATCCGACAACCCCCTGCTGTGATGTGATGGTACTTTATCTGCCATGAAGGCTGTCAGCAAAAAGTTAAGCCCAGAAAATATTTTGTGCACATTTAGATCCAGTAGTGAGTTGAGATCAGCAAAGCGTTTGCCTTATCTGGCTGCAGAAGCCCCATAGCCTCACTGATGAATAAGTAATAAGCTTTGAGTACTCAATATACACTCAAAGTGGCAGCCAACTAGCAATAGAGTTCTAGACCAAAATTAGTAATATCAAAAACAAAATTAAGGATAAAAATCACTAAATATTATCTTTGTTTTTCCCTTACCTGTTACATGACCTGATTTTCCTTTCAAATACAGCAAGAAAGAACTCACTTTAGGCAGTGACCACCTCTTTCACCCCTCATGCAAGGAAGTGTTCTACGTTACGCCTGTGACACTGAAATGTAAAAAGTTTTCCCATTTTTAAGTGCTGAGCTGCACACAAAAAGCCACAGGAGTCGATGTTTTCAAAGGTGATGAACTCCTGTAGTTGGCAACGGCTTCAGCACTCCTACAAATCAACAGATGTCTGACTCATGGGCAATCACAGTCTGAACAAGTTTTTCATGTTGGTTTTTATTTTTTCCCCTCCCTTCATCGAACAGCATTTGTTACCGGTATATTGGTACCATCTTCCCTTCATTTCCCACTACAAGGCTGTCGGATCCTATGCCTGCAACCGCACGGAAAAGCAAATTCCCTGTCAAACGCCCACAGAAGCGCCGCCCGGGTAAGCCACAGGCGGATCAACCAGCACCGCCGCGCATCTCCCCGCCGCCCGGGCCGCATCCCCCCGCCGGGCCGCATCCCCCCGCCGGGCGGCACCGGCAGCCTCCCCCCGCGCTGAGCGCCGGCTGCCCGCCCTGGGGCGCTGAGGCCTCCCCGCCGGCGGGAAGAGGCGGGAGAGGCCGGGGCTCGCCTGCCCACACAGCAGGCCCCGGCCGCCGGCGGGCCTTGGCACCGCRCGGCCGTCCCGCTGGTGGGGCGGCGGGAGGGAGCGGGGGGGCGGGGGAAGGGGAAGGCGGGGAGGCAGCGGCGGGGGGAGAGACCCCAAACCCACCCTCAACATCCTCCTTTTTTTTTCCTTAAAACACGCCCGCCCCGCCCCGCCGGGAAAGGGCGGGGCCGCGCGCAGGGCGCGGTGACGTCACCGCCCACCGCCGCTGTGCGACGTGGCCTTCGCCCGGCAGCGCAAGCGGTAAGGGGGGCGCGGGGACCCCCGGGCTCCCCCCGTCTTCCGCCCGAGGAGACGGGGGCTGAGGGGCCCCGGCCCGGCCCGGCCCGGCCCGGCCCGGCCCGGCCCGGCTCGGCCCGGCTCCCAGGCCCGCTGGGGCCGAGGCTCCCTTTGGAGCGAGGCCGGCGGCCCGTGCTGCGTGTCCCGAGGCGGGGTGGGGGAGCCGGGGCCGGCAGGGCGGCCCGGCCTCGGCCGCAGTGCTGAGGAGGGGGGCCCGAGGGGCGCCTCAGCCGGGAGGCAGGCGAGGGACCCTCGGATGGGAGGGTGTGTGCTGGTGAGMGACCGCAGGTCTGTCGAGCCCGGTGTCGTGCGCGGGGTGGCAGCGCTGGCAGGCGCTTGTTTTGAGAGTGAAGTTAGGCCATGGTGTTTGTGTCGGTGCTCGCCAAGCCTCCGCCAGCTTTTGGCCTGGGGATTTCTCGAAACGGGYGGCTTTTGTTTGTTTAGAAGTCTGCAGTAGTTTTCTCAGAAACATAACAGGACATAAGCTGAAAGCAAGCTGTGCYGGAGCTGTTGTTTTCCTCTTCTATGCTGAAAGGCATAATTTTTCTTATTTTTTTCTAGGTAGTGGTAGGTTATCATGTTTATATAGTGACACAGTGTCTTTATTTTCTGCAAAGTGGAAGTATCTTTTAAAGGCCAGTTAGGTTGGAATATGACATTTTAAGTTATCTTAAGTCTTTACAAATTTTGTACTGCTCCTTCTACTTCTGTAATTAAAAAATATCTCTTTCAKTATATACGTGGCACCACCAATACTAAATCCCTTCGTCTTTGCAGGTAATCATGGATCAGGTAATGCAATTCGTGGAACCCAGCCGTCAGTTTGTAAAAGACTCCATACGACTTGTTAAAAGATGCACCAAGCCTGACAGGAAAGGTAAAGCACACAATAAAACAGAACACAGTCCTTATTTCATCTTATATTGTACCGTGTATCGTTACATATGTGACTTGATTTATCAAGTCTTGACTTGTCATGAATGTTTCTTAGCTTCCAATATGAGATTTAAACTTGAGCAGTTGTCCAGCTGTGAATGGGTTTATGGTTCTGGATATAATAAACTTGCATGTGTCCTTTTCTGGTATGTACTCACTCAGGTGTGTGAGAGTGGGACTAAAACTCACCTTATGACGTAGGTTAAGCAGCTGAAATTAGCCATTTTGAGACGGCAAGTAATAATTTTCATGTATTAGGTAAACTGATCTGAGAACAACTTATGTGCACTTTAAAAAGACAAATTCAGCAGTCGGGTTTGTCTGATTGCAGTCAACTTGGGCGCAGTTCTGGAGGAAACTGCTTGTTACATGACCTTGGAGGAAACACTTCATTTTAGGAGACTCGAAAAGAGCTAGGACTGCTTTTTGCAGTGCCCATTCAGTACTTCACAGTTGTCAGTTGACTGCCTGATTGGGACAGGAAGAACTTYGTTGCTGGAAACATAGAAGAGAAGATTTTTGGACTTTCTCGAAGACATTAGAGAGAAGCTGTAACTATAACCAGAATATAAGTGGTTGTCCTTAATGGTAGTAGTTATGATGCTTTATTCACGTGCTCAGGATGAAGTTTACTGACATCTTTTGAGATCAGTAAGGAACTTCATTCCTTGTCAGACTGGCAGGATTGTGAGGGGCTGTTGCCCTTCTTAGTTCACTTCATGGTACCTGTCTTAAAATAATTGAAAATATCACTTATAAGTACTTGATTTTTGCAGGGACTTCAGATGCCGTCTTCCTGTGACAAACATAAATGCAGCTTTTCCATTTTTGATACTGTATTGGGAATTATTTTCAGGGCTTGTATAACAGGTATAAAGGAAACGGAATAAATATTCCATGAATTGGACTGTGGGTATTTCCAGTTCTGCTTACTATTTAAAATTGTTGAGATTGGCCATGCTTTGTGGAAAGCAGCATCTTCTCTCTTAAAMTCTCATCTGTCTTCTGAAAAAGTGGATTTGTTTCTCAATGTCAGTGCAGTTTGCTTTTGAACTGCTTCCTGTGTTAACATTACCATTTTCTAAAGAGAGATCTCTCCTTTGGTCACTGTAGTGCACATCTCCTCTATGCCGTACATGAGGTTTCCTAGACTAAATTTTTTTTTTGTTTTTGCAGAGTTCCAGAAGATTGCGATGGCAACAGCAATAGGCTTTGCGATAATGGGATTTATTGGTTTCTTTGTCAAATTGATCCATATCCCAATCAACAATATCATTGTGTAAGTAAATATGGACCTTCAATTTCACTAAATTTTACATTCATTTTTACCTGTTCAGTTTTAAATAGAGGATGTTAGCGAGCCCTACAGGATCYATGTYGCTTTAGTATCTGTGCATTTCACAWGTTAGTRTAATATGACAGGTTTTACTTGATTCAAAGGACTTGATCAGGAAGTAGATCGTTAATTTAGCATGCTGCAAAATATTAGATCCATTGTTCTTCAGGTTTTTTTCGAGTATTCTGCTTCAAAACTGAATGTCAAATATTTTGATTTCCAGTTCCTCCGTGTGTGTTTATCTATCAAACATTTACCTTATTTGGATCTTACATACTCTTACTRTTTCCAGTTTATAATTTGGGTGTCCAAAGTAAATGCACGGACRGTAAGGTAGAGAAAACTGAATGATTGTGCTGGAAGATGACAGGACACAGAACAAAGTTGGTCTTGTTTCACTTACTGAGTGCTAGATATGTTTGAAACTTTGTTTTACATGTAACTGCATTCTGTAAAATACCTTTTGCAATGAACGTTGCAGCATGAAAAACTTAACCCTTAAGTTGACCGGAAGCCATGGTACTGTTGTATTAACACTACCGATTAAAACTCCTCACATTCTCCAGAGCTGAGGTAACCCCTCTTCTAGCACTGGAACAGGTTAAATACTATTTTGTGACCATGACGTGTGGCTTATACCTGGAAGAGTGGCCCTCTAGGCAGGGAGAAATGTTTGAAAATAGGAGATRAGCTGTAATGGTAATAATGTTTGTCCTAACACGGCAATGGTGGGAGGATAAATTAGACTTCCGATGGGATCACTTGATCACACTTGATTAGTTGAAACTGATTACTTTGTTCTCTCAACAGAGGTGGCTGAATATTCGTCATGAAGAACAAGACATTATGACACTCGCTGCAAAGATTTCACAGCTTTGTAACTTGTTTGCTATTAAAGAAGCTCAGTTTGGGTTTTCAAACATTGTCATYTTATTCCTCTTTTAAAGTGTATGCGATCATACCTATCTACATTACAGGCTTTTTTTTTGTTAGTAGARTGGKKTTTTTTGTT
Organism: Oceanodroma leucorhoa; assembly: GCA_030449065.1. NCBI lineage: Eukaryota > Metazoa > Chordata > Aves > Procellariiformes > Oceanodroma > Oceanodroma leucorhoa. The sequence goes on from JASVER010000202.1 coordinate 507,447, forward strand.
TTGTTTGTTTTGTTACTTCTTTCAACTGTAATAGAATCATTCGGGTAGGAGGAAGCCTTGGGAGGTCTCTAGWCCAACCTCCTGCTCAAAGCTGGCTCAGTGTTGCATTCTGAYRARGTTGCTTAGGGCTTTGTCCAGTCGGGTATGAAAACCTCCAAGGGTGACAACTGTACAGCCCCTCTTCAGAAGCTGTTCCAATGCTTACTGAGCACTAARTTAAACAGCATTGTTCCAGCAAAAGTAGGCAGCAAGGAAACAGCATTACTGTATCCTCTCAAGTGGTGATTTAAAGGTCTATCAACTGAAATTCTTGTTGCTAATTTCTGGAATCGCCATCATTACCCCTAATTCCTTTCTGCATTTGAAGTCCTGTTAGGTTTTATTATGTACTCGACTGGAAAAAAAATCCATCAAATAAAGAACTTGCATTGCCAATCCTTATTCCGATGGCATAATTAAGAAAGCCAAACTTAGTTGGTTACTAAGATGTACAGTTTGAGGTTAATTTAGTTGTCAGAGATACTAAGCAGTCCTTCAGCGAATCAACAACTTGCTCACACTGTTGGATAGGATATACACCCATTCTGRATACTGGTTCTGTAAGGCAACTGCACGTAGAATTATAAAGGGCTCTGCATTTGTTGACCTGGAAGTTTCCATCATTAAATGATTGAATATTTTGATTTTAAAAACTAAGCCTGCAAAAACTCTGGTAGATGCAATGCTCTTCYTCCTCAAATTGAGATTAAGAAGTTTTCTATTTCACTCCAAAAAGCTTATTGTAAGCATTTGGTACTTGCAGAAGTTACAATGCTACTTCTATTACAGACTTTAAAAGCACTTAATACTGGGAAATCTGATATTGGTATTACAGCAAAACTGAAGCTTCTTCRGTACACAAACTTGCTTCATAAGTAGAAAAATTCAATTACTGCTCTTGAGAAATCTTCACCAGCACCTACATATGTAACAAACCAGGACAGAAAAATGAGATTAACTACTCTTAGTGCTATCGCCTTTTAATATAGTTATACTGTGTGCAAGTGTGTACTGTATTTCCTTTTGGCAAAAGGGGAAAAATAGTTCAGTCTTGGAATAAAATACTTTGTAAGAATAGTCTGAACTAACCAGATAAGCAGTAGCAGTTTCTTTACATTCACTTCTGTTTGTGATTGTATTGGGTGGCAGCTCATGTGTCTTCTGATTAAGTAGTGTGAGGTACCAGAAAGAAGTACTCGATTATTGCTACTAATCTTGATTTGCTCTCAAGTGACATTTATTTCAGACCTGTTTTCCATTCGGTACATTAAATCAGTGCCTGCTTATATCTTCCTTAGGCTTTAGTGTCTCAATTCAGTGAAATTTTGCAGTAAGTTGAATTGAGTCAGATCAGAAAAGGCAGCCATAGCTCATCTTATCTTTTGATAGCCATTGTCCACAGCAAAGGCTTGTCCGTCTCAATGGTCACAATCCCGGAGTCGTCRTAGGTATTGGAAGTACTGACGAGGGTTCCAAACTTCAGCACCTGGTTATCTACAAAAAAATAAGTAAAAGRCTTAGTGGTACTCTTGAAACAAATGCAGTGATGTGCATTTATTGTTGTGAAGATTGCTGCTCCAGCAAAGAAGGAATAAAACAGCTGAGTAAATCTAACCCAGATAAACAACATCTAAAATAGCTATGTTAAATATTAATTAGAAAGCTTGTATGAGACTATCCGATGACCTGTAGAGGGAATAAATTAATACTTACTTAATCCCCAAATTAGCATTTTGAGTTTACAGCAGGTTATTACAAAAGCAGATTGTCGAATGTTCCCCAGAGTTTCACATCTGGAAATTTGTATTTCATTAGCACCAGCTCAAGTACCAGTGCTAGACAAGGTATTTAAAGTAAAACGAGGCAGAGGATCTGTAGTTCCAAGCATGGGATTTGCTTTAGCTCAGCAACAAGCCTATAATCTCTTAAAATGTGAACACTTCTAGAGCAAAGGCCAGCAGTTAAAAGTGGTATTATTTAACAACTTTTGCTTTGAAGTAAGTGACTTGCATCTTTTCTTCTATTACATGCCTAGTGAGGTGGATGTCCACGTGCATTAGAAACCAAGTGGCATTACTCTAACAGAGTAATGTCAATTTTAGGAGAGTTTAACACAGCTAACAGTGCAGTGGTAATGATAATTTTGAAATATCCCTGGAGTTTTCAACAACCATTCAGTATTGTTTTAGCTGACACGTGTTAAGGGTGGTGTGGTTTAGCCCCAGCCAGCAACTAAACACCACGCAGCCGCTCGCTCACCCCCCACCTCCGGTAGCATGGGGAGAGAATCGGRAGGGCACATGTTTTAATAATGGAAATAAAGCAAAGTAGAACAGTAATAATAACGATAACAACAACAACAACAGAATATACAAAGCAGGCGATGCACAATGCAACTGCTCACCACTGCCGACTGCGTGTTCTCCTAGTTTTATACTGGGCATGATGTCACATGGTACAGAATACCCCATTGGCCAGCTGGGTCAACCGCCCCGGCTGTGCTCCCCCCCAGCTCCCCCTGCACCTGGCAGAGCATGGGAGGTGGAAAAGCCCTCGGTGCAAGCACCACCCAGCAACAACCAAAGCATCCATGGGCCATCAACGTTCCTTTCATTACCAAACCCAAACCACAGCACCCCCTCCAGCTMCWGGGAAGGGAGTTAACTCTGTCCCAGCCAGAACCAGGACAAAGTGTTACATAGACTTCCTACAAGCTGAGACCAAACACACAAGCTGCCCCCCAACCAAAAAATGCAGTTTCACTTTTATCTTCCATTATTTCCTTCCTTTTGGAGGTAGCATTGCTTGCATTTTGCAAACATATGAACYCCCAAAGGCACTCTAAGACTAGTCAGTTCTGTGTTAGTCTTTGCTCATAGAAAGGCTCAGAGTAAGAACGCTAAGATTATCCTTTGGTTTAGTCTCTAAAACAAGCCAAATGACAGCTCTTACTGGCACCACGGAGTTACATTTCTGTGGAAGATACAAGGAGAGCTGCAGCTGGGGAGGATTGTTCAGGCAGATCAGCAAGCCTGTGTGGCCTGCCAGAATTGCCAAATCATGCCTTAATACTGGAGGAGGAATCCTCTGGATTTGCTATCGAGTGGCCCACTGCAAATGGAGATCTCCCTGTGATCAAGAGGTGTGCAAAACAACATATTAAGCTCTATTTTGTGATTTGCACAGGAGTCAAATATTCCAGTTGTGGATGTGAACATGGACTATAGTAAACTTGGGTGTAGTAACGTATTATTACAATGCATGTTACGCTGTCTACCCATTGCTGGAAGCTGCACAGGAAGAACTGATCTTGCCAGGCTGTATGGCTYGAAAATGAGAGACAATCTGACAAAAGGCAGGACATACAATGTGGTTCAGTATCTCTTCTGCCAGATCTGCGCTTGCTGCTACTTGTTCCTGCTCCCACTCTCGTTATTAGCCTGAAACGAACTGAAGAGAAGGTTTCAGCTGCTAGCCATATTCGGTTGGAATGAGAGAGTAACGCCTGAGTTTCACTACTGCTTTAAATTGAAGAGTCCTGCCATTTGAATTTCTCAGGAGTTTGAAGCATAACTGCAATGCAGTGCTGAAGCTCAGCAAGGGGGGGTGTGTGTGGAAAGGTATTGTACTAGATCAATTACATACCTAAAATAAAGGTGCTAGATTCTATCAATCAGGATGATTTTGGACACACAAACGGTGCTAGGCACGCTCCTAGACAAATGCCAGGACAAATGAGTTTTGGTGTTTGCCTTTGGAAGGGACAGCAGAGGCCGAGGGGGTCATGCCTTGGCAGAAGCTGATGCACTGGACTGAGTTGCCAGAGAACCCAGATTTCACCCTTTGCAGGTAAACAGGTCATTTAATGAAGATGAGGTAACACACAAGCAGAGTTCCCTGTGTAAAAATACTCCCACAATACTGTAKTGTGTTATGATCGAGCTACGAATGTTTCCAGTCAGTTTTAAGTAGGAAAGAACCTTAAATAGTTTAAAATATTTGTTGACACACAAATTATCCATTTTGGTTACTCTATATTGAAGCTTGAAGGTGGGGGGAGGAAGAACTTTGTGGATCAACTCTTACTCCTCTTCTGTRTAAACCCACTCATCTATTATCATTGCTTCTTGCTCAAGACTGTCAGAATAATCCTTAATGTTTCAGCTTTGCATATGAAATAAAGGCTCTGTAGAATTCAAGAATTAAGAACAACATGGCAGCTTAGTGAAACAAAATCTAAAGCAGTATTTCTTCATGCATAAAATTAAGTGAAAATCTTGCCTTTTTTTTCCTTTAAATAAAAAGTTCTTGCCCACTAGGTGGAGCCTTTTATCTTTCTCTGCCAGATTTTCTTCTCTGCAAGGATCACAGTTTGAAATACTGAAGTGAAAAAATGCAAAAACTATGAACCAGTACTGCCGATTCACGTGGCTCAAATGGACCAATTCCAAGTACTTGGTTTCCCAACCAGCCAACATTTCAACTAACATAATTAAAAATGCATGCTCTCCATTCAATAAATGAACAGTCATTAATGTGAAAAACTAGGTTTAAGCCAGTAAAGGAAATAAGAGGATGTACATACCTACTGCTTCTAGGAAAACTTCCTGCTGTGCCATGCATTATGATGTGAAGTTTACAAGGTCAAAGAAGCAGGAAGTTTTATCAGTTCATACCTGATTCATTCCCTTTTTTTAAATGGCTTTCAGTCTTAYTTGTTAAGTCCTAGCAAGAGCTTATGCCTGGGAAAAAACCTATTACAAAAAACCACCCCATTCTCGCTGCTGAGATTATTTTTCTGAAGTGCATTCCAAAGAAAACAACCTTTTAATTTTTCACTATTTAGTATTTATGGTTTTGATGGGTACCAAAAATGATTTWAATATAGGAYTTCATGTTGTGATTTTTTTWAAAAAAATTAAATCTCAAAAACCCTGGGATTTTTAGAATCTCTAATTAAAAGAAATTTTATTTTGGATCACTGAAAATTTTCTTTTAGACAAATAGTATTCTTTTGTTTTTCATGAGAACCTTCAAGAGCTGATTTGGCTAAACCCAGAAGTGATTCATCGAAAACAACATGCCCCCCCTTTCCAGCAGTGTTAGACATTTTTTCCCCTGAATTTTTGCTTAGTCCTTTGGTTCCTATTGAACTGTGTTTACTGATAATAGACTGTTGATGAGAAAAATACTCTACCCAGCTCCTCCAGTGTAGCTATTCTATTTTTCATTACTCTCCATCTGTAAAGTCAGCTTGTTTCGGTGGCGCTGAGCCTAGGTGGCCAGGCCTCCAAGGAAAGCAGCAGGGTCATGAGCGGTTACACAAAAAGGTAGCAAAGTAGTAGTTCTGTGGTGTGGTTTTGAAGTCTGACAGCTCTGGATTTCAGAACTAAAAGCAAATGCTATTCCTGCCTTTTGGAAAAACAAACCMAAACCCCAACAACAAAATCTATTATGAGACAGGTTTTTATGATGTGCTTATCAGTAATGAAAGGTTCTCATTTCTGTCTGATGGATTGCAGTGTATCACTAGTTCAGACCTAACCATGGTCATGGGCAGAGCTCATTTTGATGTGGTAGTGGAGGAACGTTTTTCTAGCAGTTTTTATTTTATATAGCAGGTGGTTGAAYCTGTCAGGGTTTGAGAATGTTGGAAATAATTTAGAGAAGAAATCTGAGGGCTCGTAGGTGAGCTTCCCAAAGGCGCACAATCACAAAGATCGTTATTTCTTAGACATCCCTTTTGCTGACCAAATTATATGACAAAGGAGGTCTCATTAACCCAAAGACTGTACATTTCCACTATTTTTTTACTCATCTTTTGATACTTTTTTTTTTTWAATACATAATTCTAAGGATGCCCTGTGGAAAATGTTAATCTCACATGTAAGATTTTGAAAATTGGTGAATCTTACGGTTGCAAGAACAACATTTGGAAATGTTAACAAAATACACCCTGTAAGTAATCAAGCTATATAAAAAAATCAAACAAAAAAGCCCAAACCTAAAAATGTATTTTAAAAACGCTTAYCATATTTATACCTCTACCATGGTTGGGAATTTTATTTTTCAGTTGACGGTACTGAAAATGAGACCTCAGCCTTGCTTGCAATGTGTTCACCATTGTGCTGCAGGCTTTCAGCCTGGAAACTGAGAAATAGTGTGGACTAATTATAACTAGRTTGGGTCTCGTCATGTTAGGTGCTGCAAAAACACTAACTCTCAATATCAGGTTACTCCTCTTAATAACTGTATTCATGATCTAGTAGACTTATAAACATTATTTCTATTACTTCATTTTACTATTTAGGATAMTTACATTTGAAGTTCAGTCCAGCAGAAGAGAACTTATATCAAGGTCTCACGTACATCTTATAAGCTGCACTTAAGGAGGGCTTAAGGGAGGCATATACAGAGAAAAAATTTCTTCTTAAACACATCATACATGTCAAAAGCAAATGATGTAATTAATTTGAAAGGCTTAATTGAATAAGCAGGCTCTCTGGTTATTCCTACATCTCTACACAGCAAAATCTGGACAGCTGAGAGAGAGGCTTTTAACTGCAGTACCTAATGGTCATGCTGGAAGAGGAGCTTACGAGGTGCAAGTCCTTCCTTACCAAAAGTAGATTTAGTGCAGGAAGTGATTTTGGTGTGAGAATGGCCAAGCAGTCACGCCTCACGTCTTTATCCGAAGACATATAGGCAAAGGCAAGCCTTTTGGAAAGCCCTCGAATGCAGTGGCGTAGCACAAGGGTCCCCRCTTCATGGGATTTCGCCAAGTCAGGGTCTTACTACTGTGACCAAAAATGACTGAGAGCAAAACACCGTCATGATAAGCATGTCCCACAGAGATACCRTGATATCTATACTATGCTTCCTTTTCTCAACCGTGTCTCTCAATTACTTCCTGCAATATGTAAAGTCACATCTTGCTGATTTCCACCACTGAAAATAGAAATAGGTACAGGAATACAAGCAGATTGCCAGTGCTGGCATGGATGTTTGGAATATCAGAATAATTAATTATTAATTAAAAGCCTTATTATAGTGAATGTAATCCTCTTCCCCCTAGGCAAATGCTGCATCAAAATGATAGAAAATGAAGATCAATAACCTGAAACACAAGTTAAAGTGAAATATTGAATTACCATTTGGTATCCTATTACAGTTTATCTGGAGAGGATTTCCCTGAAGTTCTGTGTTAGGAGCAAAAATCTGCATTTAAATGGAGATGCATTAGTAACACATGAGCTAGTACTTTGCAGGTCACCCTGTGTCTGCAGAACAGCAGCATTAATTTTGCTATTTAAGAATAAAAACGAAATAGTTTCTAGCCTGACTTTCCTTTCATTCCTCCCAGTTTTACACTTGTGATTAGACTGACTTCATTGGAGTTAATCTTGATTTACACTGATGTATACAAAGGAAAAATTGGGTCCTTGATCTCTGTGCAGTGGGAACTGCAAAACTGGAAGTTGCAAATAACAGTAATTTACAATAAAACACGAACTATTTTCAATACTGACACAACACAGAAATACCATAAAGGCTTGCCGAGTCTGCTGGGAGGGAACAGGCTAGCCTGTCATGGCACAGACCCCCCCCCCAGGGCCAAGGGAAGTTTTGAATAAGCAGAGACTGCACTGGGCAATTTTTATAACTATTGTAACTTCTGGTACCTGGTTTTCTGGCACAGAACAACGGTTTTGTAATCTCAACAGATTTGTACGAGCGGGCTCACGAAAGCATCGAGAGGCCATGGGGTGAAGGGAGCCCAGCAGGGAGGGCCAGGTGGTTATTCCACCGGTTCAGATGYTGGCAAAGACTCCGGGCAGGGACTCCGCAGCACAGGCTGCCTGGCCTCACATCGGTGGGAATTTAGGAGGTGACAACAAAAAGCACTGGCTGTCAAGGCTTAAGGATTTCATTTAAAAAGAGAGAAAAATATGTTAACAGAACTGTGTGTTCTACCCTGGATAGWAACCACCCATGGTTGGGTGAGCCTTCAGAAATGCAAATGGATGTCAGAAGCTTTCACATTTATTTCCAGCACACGTTTTTTTCCCCACATATTTTTCCAGCTTTCTAATCACGGTGATACTGTAAGAATAGCTCAAACTCCTCCTGTCACATCACCTGCTTGGTGGCAATTTAAAATGATAAGCTAATAAAAATGATGCTAAGAAATAGAGTGCTTTCTACACTAATGGTTCTGCTGCTACTACTGCTTCACCAAAATCAACAAGAATCATTAGCTGCAGGAAGTTTCCATGGCTATTAGCAGCATTTTAGCACTACTAACAAGATGTGCTCCAGTGTTTTTTCAAAATCACTTYAGCCTCTTAACTTAATTAAAGTGGCCCGGAAAGTCTGACACGGAAACTGTATACACTATTTTCAGTAGTGCCTTTCCAGTCTAGATATGATAAAGCTGTACCAGTACTACAATAGTAAACCTTTTTGATTTACCAAAACAGTAAGTATGAAGAAAGTGAGGGAACTAGCTGGTCTGGAAGATTGTTTCGCTAAGCTAAAGGCAAAGCCAGACTATGAAGTAATTTAAAGAATTTAGTTTAGCCAGTAAGAAGCAGAGTGTTTACTTCATTTTTTGTGCTTTCCAGTAAGTTTGTATAATGTTTATCAAACGACTTACAACTCTGAGGGGCTGTACAAGTGACAGGTACTATTAATAAYAGTGTTAGAGCACTGAAGAAACAGCTGCAGAAATAAAATATAGCTTCAGTTTGACAGTCACTACTGTAGAGATCTTGCATATAGTCTAGACAAAATAACTTGTTGCTATTTTGGTCTGTCTCTACTTCGTGTTGTGAGGTAAAGAATGCTATTCTCATGAGAAAAAGGGGCAGAAGTAATGCTGAGATGCATCAGCTAATTAATTGTCTTAGTTCTAAACTTACCCATAAGACACCTCCTAGCACACACCATCCTATTACGCCGCCATGCTTTAGAGACATTACTTAGTCACACAGAGCGGAGGATGGCAGTCTGGTACAACCCGTGAAACCCAAGATTAGCTAAAAAGAATGGCGTTCTGTCTTGGCATTTAGGTCTGAAGCTCTGGTTTGACATGATGGCAAAGAACCTAAAAATACTTGCTATTTTGAAAGCTGCTACACCGCCAAGTTGACACGATGCATCTAATGGTGAAATATACTGAATTTGTTAGAGGAAGATACCCAAATGATCCTGGCAAATGATCACACGCAGTGCTGCAGAAAGGAGTGAAATTCCCCCTACATTCCTCATGATCAGGTTGTTGGAGACAAGGAAGAGAGACGGGGGAAGAGGAAGGGGAGGCAAGCTTTTCCTGACCCAAATCTCAGGGCTAGTAGACTACGTCCATGTACTCAGGCTTCAAACAACTTGGCACCAGAAAGCTTTTCMACACAACCAGATCCAGGACTGACCTTGATCAACATCTTGCCTCTAGCTACATTCATTCTCCAGCACTTCATATAAAGAGAAAAAAAAACTCCCTCTCACAGAAACCTATTTATCCTTCAATGGATTTTTAAGTGTGATATTAGTTAACCAGAACACAYAGTTGTTAATTTTTCTCTTCTATTCTTTGGAATCCTGATAAATCCTGTCACATTTAGATTCATAAATTCACAAGAAGAGGCAGTAAAAGAGGATTTTAAACACACATGCATAATACAAGTCTTCCAGCTTCTCTATGGTATCGTTGTTCCCATAGTTTGCAAAAACCTGCAGATACAGTGATTATTCCTGTAACATCCAAACTGGGCCTGTAGCTGAAATATGGGTATATGGATATTTGCTCAGTAAAGACCTACACAGCTTGGGTTAAATGGGGATCTCGCTCATCCGCTCCAACAGCAGCACTGCCGTAACACTGCACAACCATCTCAGCCAGTCCACCTCCTCTACCGCCTACCGGCGCGTAGGAAGGGTCCCCAACGTCAAGTCTGCCACCAAATTTAGCACTGCTCTGCTTCCTTTCTCTGTGGTGGGGATGCGATTTTCCTAAGGGAGTTGATCTAAAACCAGTCCCTAGCCAGCCCTGAAAAACAAATTTAAGCATGCTAGCTTCTCCTCCTTATCACTGCTGCCAGCACTAGCTCAGCTCCATATCCAGAGCCCTGTTCTGCTGCACAAGTTGCTCTGTCACTGGGCTACAGTGCCAAAATTAAATTAAATATAATTTGACAAAGCTCTGTAAGAGCTCAGTCCTTTACTCCAGCTTCTGCCACATTCTGGAGGGGCAGGAAGCAGAGCAGCTGAACGGTAGCGGATTGGAACCGATATTTGTGGCAGAACAAAGGCKGCTACACACAATGTGCAACATTACAATAGTGAAGATCAAAGCAGATCTTCTGAACTCTGGGAGGGGTTCAAGGTATTGCAGATTTAAACCCTTCCCCCCCAAGTCCAGCCCCCAGCAGAACTGACCCGCTCCGTTCAGACTCCCGAACGGCTCCCAGGAGTCACGTACGTGCCGCGGGCTCTCTTGACCACCAACTGCAGAGTTTCTTGTTCCCAGACCTCATGTCAATCAAGTCGCCAGACCAGACAGACTATTAAACTGTGCCAGAATAGTGGATCTGGTGCTCAAAGGGCTCCTCTGACCACAAGGAAGCGAACAGTCGCCTTCACCTCTGAGCACTGGTCAGGGGGCAAAAAAAGATGATACCTTCTGAGTGCCGTGCCACACCGAATCCCAGCACAGCTGGTTGCACAGTGGCTTGCAGAGGGCAAGGGCATGCCCAGCCTTGAATGCAAGCAGCAGCCCCTCTTAGCTACTAGCACTTTATTACAAATAACCCACTTTGATCAAATTAAATCCCTGACAAATAATTTTATTATGCAAGCTTTGATAGCGAACGGCACCATTTCCTAAAAGAGTTTTATGGAAATATGATATTACATTTACATGGAAAAATGAAAAGAACAAACTAGAATATTCATCCTTATGCACAAAAGGCATCATCAATAAAGCAGCTGTGCTTTTGTCTAAAACATTTCTCTGGAAGTGGGTAATTATTATTTAAAAAACCCACACCGATCTGCTCCTGACAGCTCACAAGGTACATGTTCATTTACTTGCTCTCCCYGACAGCTGATCTGTTCTGAGCACAGGTGACTAACTAATAAAGTCTATTATACTTCTAATAGGAAAGTAATTCCATTTATCTTTACCCTTCCTAGCAGCACCACTCCTTTTCACTACGTTGGGGCGGGGATGCTGTAAGAGGTTTCTAAAATGTGGTTATTTTCACCCCTACAATTGCTGTGCATTACTTTTAGAATTTTAGATTGCTCTGCTTTCTTCAGGAAAAACAATTAGACACAGATAATATCACCCTGAGGATGAAGCAAAAGCAATTATTTCTGTTACAAAATGTCCCTCTAGATGTGAACAACTAAGCTTTTGGATTTTTAATTTTATTACTTTGTCTTTCTGTTAACAAATAATTAATATGATTACTAACACCCTATGTACCTCTAATGTCTGTACTATTTCGATTATAAAGCCATTATTGATGCTTATTAATTCTATTCCATTTATCTTCAAACTTGCATGGTAAACTTACAACATTTGTTGACATTCATGGAGCTGCAGCTCCTCCAAACTTGCWCACAGGAATCCAGCAAAGTTTATCTGCTGCTGCCACTGCTGAGACAGAACACRAAATTCAACAGAAGACTGCAAACCACACTGTTTTTTGTTGAGAGTCACTCAATTGGATTAGATGGCTCTCCATGTCCTCAAAAAAATAAAGGATTTTTTGGAAACAGTGTTGCCCACTATGTCTTTGCAATCTTCCTTCTTTCTAAGCTTTTTTTTTTTTTTTTTAATTTCCARCAAAACCATAACTTATGACACAGCAAAGCCTATTTTAGCTAGTAATACCYGCTTCTTCCACTTCACCCACCATTAGAGCAGTTTGCTTCACGAAGGACATGGGAGTGGTATCTGCCATGTATATGAATCAGTAAGTCAGTGCATATGGCTCATTTAAAATTTTTGTCTGTTTGCTTCTACAGTCTTTTTCTGGATGCAAGATTCAGATCCGTTGTTGATGCTGCTGAATACAAACATCTTTTATATAATGTTTGTCCTCGAAATTAAAAAAGGGAGATTCATCATTAAAGACAAGTCCTAAGTCTCATCGACTGTCAAAGACTTTATTCGAGTGGAAAACTAGCTACTGAGGATCCTTTAGTTAGTTGTGCACTCTGGAAAGTCCGATTGATTTCGAGTAATGATTTCCAATATGAACAATGCTCTTCGTGTTGGTGTGCTTCCTCCTCCTGACCTTTGAAAAGCCTTTTTTTTCCCCTCCCTCCCTCTCCCTTTTTGCAAACTGGCTAGCGATTCATCTTCTACATTCAGAAACATGTCATGCGCTTCCAGGCCCTGTGATTGTTAAGGATTCAATGGTTTGGGGGATGTTTTCTTCTGCTTCTTTTCCTCTAGGGAATACTGCCTTAGCAGGACTATACCATGCTTTCTGCCTGGGCTGAGTGGAATTAAAGGCTTCTGCATTAATCATGCAGCGCTGTGCCAGGCACTGCCCAGGCCAGGTGATATAAGCTCTTGACCCTCTGACTTTTTAGAGATGTGGCATAAGTGTTAGAAAAGGAAGTAAGTACCGTTAAAAATATGGGTATGAGTGAATATCTCTTTATCCTGGGGGAAGAATCATAGGTCTAAGGGTTTTTCCCCTATGTTGTTTCTAAACTTATTTTAACTAGGTATGTTTGCTTAAAATGGAAAAAATCCGAGCAACATTAATTTCTACTTTCAAATAAGGCAGATCAATAATAAAGCACACAGTATTTCCAAATTATAAGCATTCCTTTAACTACTGCTATGGGGTTTCATACCAATAGTTTCGACAAGTCTGCTGCATAGTGCATTAAAATCTATGAGTAAYGCTCATAGAAAGAATTAATAAAGCTATAATCCTTTAATTTGAATTCTTCTATGCTCTACTATCCTAAATGTTCTACAACATCCAAATAAAAAAATCTCTGATGTCTACATGCTTACAAAGCAAGCATAAGTACCCAAGAATACATTGACACATCTAAAGATTAATCCTGGGATATTCCAGAGTAGACACTTTTCATAATTAACCAAATGCAGAAGTCTCAAAGCAAGTGAGACCTACAACTCTATTTCAGCTCTTGGAAAATGTGGAGATAGGCACATATGCTTCCCAATATCATAACTTTAGGAGTATATTGCTACATATCACTACAAAACATCCAGTGATATGGAACAGGCCAGTGTATCTCCAAGGTAACCCTCAAAACCTAGAGATGTCTCCTGCAAGCTTTGGACCCAACATCAGGCTTGGTGATTACTGAACAATTATATCCATTTTGTAAGTTAAGACATGGTCACCTATCAAAAGGTGCATCCGTTATGGAATAGGCAGTGCTGCTCTTTTAGTAACAGGCAGGCTTGTTTCAAGAACCATCAAAATAACATCACGTGCATGCCCACTACAATGCAGACTTCGTGAGGCGAAGGGAAGCACTTTGCAGTCATCCTCAAAATCAGCCAGGAAGAAAGTCTGATAAGAGCTTAAATCCTACTGGAGAGTGGGTTTAGAAAACACCAAGTAAAACACCAACAATTCCAGGAAGAGCTGGAGAACCTTGCAAGGTCTGTACAGAACTGATATAGATGAGCCCAGCAGAAATGAGGTCAGTACATGGCAAGAGGTTTGTCATGTCATGTCATGTGCAAGAGTGAAACCTAGATGATACAGATTTTGAAGCACAGGGCTCATTTACAGGTACATAAGCAGAAAAGAGAGCAATGAAGTGCCAAGCCTAAAAGCTGTGAGCAAAAAAGTAGTTATATGACATCTAACATCATCATCAGCCAGGCGGCCAAATCTCTGCATGCTGCTTTGAAAGGGTACCCATAAATAGTCGTAGGATTCTCCAGCAAAGCCCAGGACCTTTAAGGAAGCCCAGAATACTGCAGGAAGCTCTTACTCAAATATACCTGAAGTCAGTCAGCCATAAAGGATGCCCTACAGATGTCACACACACAAACTATACTGGAAGTGTACTGAGGGGCTTTGAAAACAACGCTGCAGAACAGAAAAAGTCCCTCAAATCTATCATTTTGGGAGAGGGAAAGAACACTACCAAATATTTAACAGTATAAAAAACATCCCTTGAAAGCTTGCCTTGCTATAGCACTCTCMCTAAACGCGGTTTGCTGGCTAACCTCTGTTGCCCACAGGTAAACACTCCAGTTACGAAGTTTTGTTCTGTCTCTTGGATCACGGACTTCAAAAGTCAGAGGATGCTGAACGCAACACTGAGACAACTCCTGTAATTTGTAGAAGACGGAATGGACAATATCATTGATGTAGCGTAATGAGCCGTTTCCCTCCTCCTACTGTGATTAATGGTGTGGATAGGAGGTCTGCTCGCTGAGCTGATAGACGTGATTCTGGCCCTGGAGGCATGCCCTATATATAGKGCTTTGTGAATACATGCATGCGAGATTGGCAGGCAGAAGCACCTCTGGGAGCCTTTGTTATTGTCCAGTTTACTCTTTCCTGAGCTCCTCCAGCTTGCACAATCTGTGTAGCCTCTGGGAAGGCAGCTTTAGAATTGGCTTGTTTGATGGAAAAAGCTGCTCTTCTCGATGCGTATGATGCAAAGTAATGTGACAGTGATTGACAGCTGGGGGGAAGAGGAGAGGAAAAATGAGTTAAATCAGGGTATTGTGTGAAGGAGCAGAAGGGACAAGGAAAAAAACCGGAAAATTCCTCATTACCACAGCATGTGTGCAATGGCAGAGATAAGAGTTGCTGTTTTTTTTATAATAACAATCATTATTAAAATCAGTTAAGTTGACACAAGTTTATGATGATATAAATAGTACCCCAGTGATTACTGGATGTTTTTCTTCAAAACTTAACCTTCCCCAAATAGAAAACCGTTAATAAGTTTTGGAGTCTGCCAGTCTGCTTCCCCTTCACGTTTTGTGAACAGGTAATGTAATGAGAATATAACCCCCAGGGCCTAGTCCTAGCTACACTTCCATTGATACACACTACGCTCCTCAWGCATATGTTTAAGGTGAGCCAGAATTTGCCTGTCAGCTTCTTATTCCCTTCTCCCTTATACTGCGGAGCCAATTGTAATTTTTATTAAATGGTGCAATTACATTGCAATATACCRGGCAAGAGTGTACTCCTGCTTTTGTGCTTTCTTAGTTCAGGTCTGAAAACAGAAGAAAAAGCTGTAATTGATTCCATCAGCCTTTTTTGTATTGAAACAAAAGGTAACATCCAGAGAAACTTCCTTCCACTAGAAAGATGAGGAACTCAAAAATTTGRAGTCTCTCACTTTTTTCCTTTAGGAGATGGTACATGCCCAAAAGAGACATCCCATTTTAGTTTATCTTCAGCAGACTGTTAGGTTCTGGACYACTAGCACGGAAAGCTGGAGTCTTGAAAAAAAAAAATAACAAAAGGGAAATGATACCAACTTGAAGACACTTGTGGCAAAACWGGAGATAGTAAAATACATCAAGAAGGAAAGAGCTTATTTGAACAAATCCCAACTGGCTTTTATTCTTAGTGCTGAGTAAAATACCCATTTCCAGAGCTCCAGGAGACATGCCGGAAACCACTATTCATTGCTGCTATTTGGAAGTAAAAGTTTTATAAGCATCTCATAAGAATATGCCATGCTTGCATTCAGCCTAAAGGAACTATCATCATTAGTAAACAGGTTATGCTGTAGTTTTCCTTCTGTTGCGTATGTGCATGCAGCTCTGTAGAACAAAGTCATAGGAGACAAGGCTAGGAAATGACATGCACAGCAGTTGTCTGTCTTCAATACAGAAACCTTTTCTTCCAGAACAGGAACCAAATGATGGATTTTTTTTTTTATTAAATTCTGGTCTTCTACAGGTACTAGTATCAGACCATATGCCACAGCACACTCAGTTTGATGTAGAATTAACACCACTATTTTAACAAGTTCTGCATGGAATCGTGATGGTCTAGAACACCAGACCCTCTACTCAAAACCCCTTAATTGCTAATGGCACTAATTTCAGTGTATGCCCCTCTGAGAATCCTGGAACTCAAACGCCTCACACTTTATAGAAGGCTATAATCCAGGGTCATCTTTGCAAAMGATCTGCAAGTCAAGATGGGTTTGAAGACACCTAGTAGATCTCACTACTATTCCTTAGGAAGATCRGGTTCAAACAGTACAAATCTTCAGGCCATTTGAGTACATTCACTAGTATCTTCAGGGACAACTGCACTTCCAAGACATACGCATGCTCATCTTTAGGGTAAATTCATACCTAATTTGGATCTTATCTAGTCAGTCTAGTACGCTGTTCTTTTCTGCAGGCTACAGTTCAGAGAGGTACTAAATCATGTGCTTAAGCTAAGTCCACACAGACATGCCACTGATATTATAAAAACCTCAGCACCTAGCCTGTGTTGTGCTGAATYTAAGTCCAAAGGATTCATTTTAAAACCTCTGACCATATAACATGATGGAAAAAGGACAGAGAAATTTGTAACCTCTCACAAAAACATCTAGACCCACCAGTGCCTTTAATTCTTGATTTAAAAAGCAAGCAAAACAAGACAAAACTTAGCCTAGCAAAGCCCTTCTACTTTTAAATTAATCTCTTTATTTATAACCTTAATGATAGTAAGACACATCAATAATAACATGGTATGAAAACTTCTGTTTTCTCCCCAAAGCAGTTTTTCTTACAACGATTATGGTAATTTTTCTTGTCTCTTGATTAAATGAAGGCAGCTTGCTTCACTTAGATACGTCTTCCCTGAGCCAAGCTGGCTTCACATTTTGGCACGCACACAGAACTCCAAAACTGAAAACCTTTGCTAAGAAAGATCTAGCGTTCAAAAACTATTCAGTCTTGACACTGTGTAGTCTCTTCCATTTTCGTTGCAGCTTGGTTATGGAGGAGGGAAGGTTTTTTAATTATCACGTTAAGCCAAAATTGGGTTAATCTCACCCTAGCGACAAAGAGCCAATATCAGGAACATGTGAAAGTCCTGCGCTACTTTTCAAGAAATGGTACATGCAGGAGTTATCTTCCCCCCAGTCTCTCAAACAAATACCCCTTCCCACCCCACAAACTATTCATCCTATGAATTCATCCTATGAAGCGATCTAGACATTCTGACGGCCACAATTTATCAACATAAATTACTGCACTTCTCAGCAAAGCTTCTGTCATAAGAAAACACCGTGTGCCCTAAATTGCCTGCTGGCCTCTTCAATAATCGGCCTAGTTTTTAAGATCTAGAGATCTGCTGATACAGGACACCTCGGTGCATACAGCGACAAAAAAATTGAGTTTCATACACATCACTGGAAACGTCCACACACCGGTCTATTAATCTTTAGACTGGGGTCATTTTTCTCTGGAGATGCGGTAATAGATCACTTCGAGAGAAAATGGGGAAGAGCACCCAGACAGGRACCCACTTAATACCAAGCAAGCTTGCCTCCTTTCTTCTTGGTTTAATCCTAAAAAGTGTCTGATGGCCAAAGCTGTTGTTAACTCTGTATTGACCAACACCGATGCAAAAGGACTGCACARTGTGTTGGTAACATCAGTCTGCTCCTACATCTTCTCAAGCACCCTACGCCGTAAGACCCACACTGGCACTGCTCCTCTTCTCTCCCTGATCACAGCCCATTTCGCTGGTYCCAGCGTCATCACCCACCTGCCTGAGAGCTCCTCAAATCCCCTACCCAACCTCCTTTGCATTTCTCTATCTTTTTGTTTTCTCTGGGAAYCAAAATTTACTCACTTCTGGAAAGGCACAGGAGAAAGTGGGCAKGCTCTGACCCTTTGTCTTTTCTCCTGTGGAGATTCAGTCTCTATGTTTCCGCAGATAGAAAAGACTTTCTCTCCCCTCATTCCTCAATCCCTCTGGATGAGCCTCAGCATGGTCTCAGACCTCCAGCCCCACATTTTAATGTTCTTTTGGTTTAGGACCTTTAAAACTACATGAGGAAAACCATACCTGAAAGTGCCTTGGAGGGACTTACAGAGGGAAGTGGCCTCACGTTCTTCAGTACTTTTGCCAGTCCTGATTTTTATAGTATTTCTTCCCATGTGGACTCTGAAAACTGTGATTACCAGCAGCATAGGGAATGCCCACCACTGYGTTTAGGGGCACACTTCTCCACCCACAGAGCAGAAATCAGGACTGGGAACTGAAATCARTGGAGTTCCCCCTGTGCAAATGACAAAGAACAAAGCAGCGCCCACGCTGGGTTCCTCCCCTTTCACCGTACGTCTTTCATTCTGCAGCCAAGGAGACGGTCTGTCAGGGTAGAGGAAAAGCACGTTGTGCTTCGCCACTCCTACACCAGCTGAACTGCCTGTGGGGGCCATATCTATAGGCATAAACTAAACTGGTCCCAAGCTGCTGCATGGTAYGCCGGCATCCAGCCTGCCTCCTGGATGGCTCAGGAACGCCAGCGCAGGGAAGGACAATTCAGTGGTTTAATGACATCGCTGCTTTGCATCTCTGCAGCCTCTGGAGAGCCTCAAAATTAAGCTCTTCAGATGTAGTTCTCTCTGTTCATGGTAACCTCAAAACATTTCCTCCTGTATAACACAGTACGCACCTGCAATACCGAGGTTAAGGATTCGGTTAGGATTTCCATTGCATCTTCCTCCTTCCAAGATACAAACGGAAGCTTCTCTGTATTATTGCCCATACAAGTTTCTCAGGATGCACCCGACTTTTAAATGATGACTGAGTGTCTTAAAAGTTTTAGGCTCTTCATTATCAGTTAGGAAAATCTAYGAAGAGAGAGGCCGCATTTTTAATTTTTTGCGACAACACAGACTGGACTTGACTGAGAGAGAAGAAACGTATTTATATGAGGAATAAATTAAAGTATTACCAGRTAGTCCCATATATAATGGGACAGTATAACACTAACCAATTCTAATATATTCTGTAATGGTCCTGTTCTATTTCTCATTTATTTCAGTCTTGAATCCCTAAATGTCACCTGTCCTGTGGGAGACTATTACAGACTCTCATTGATATTAATGGCATCTGCTTCACAGAGCCAGCAACCCCCCAACAGCATCAGACATTTAGATCTTTAGAAGGGGAGGCTCTTCCATTATATTTTATCATTGACAGYGTGAAATTCTGCCTCTCCACACTCTGGGAACATCACCCCAGTTTCACAGCAGGGATGACTTGCTCATTGTGCTTGTTTCTTGCCGTTCAGATGCTACATAGCTTATTTTGCAGAACGTTCCYCCTCCTTTTCAGGGCTTGTGCCAGTCTCACAATTTCTTGGAGGGAAAACAACTTACTCTGCTTCTTGGGAGAAGCTGCACAAATGAATGACAAAAGTCYGTACTGGAAGCACCTTGCAAAAAAAGGCACTGAGAAAGAACCACCACATATTGGTCCTACCTGGATGCTAAACCATAGACAAAGCAGTTTTTGGCTGCCAGCAATGGTGTAGAGTATCTGCACACAACACTCTGAGCACCAACTTTGAAAGTTTTTTTTGCACTATCATAATTTTTGTTCCGAAGTCACTGCACTGAGAGAAAGAAAAAGCAACCGGGGCACCCAGTGACATTATGGGGGATAGGGTGAAGGTAAGATGACAGTGCTTACTTCTTCACTAAAGCAAAGCATCTGCCACTTTGTTAATACTCCAGTATGCCCTGATCTCAGAGAACTGTGAAGGCAGCAATGATTAAAGCCAGTTCCGACTGGGGAAAACGCATGTTACGCTGACCTCAAAAATGTAATTCAAAATTTATGTTGCTACACCCACCAGCCAAGTGGTCCACACTCTCATCCAAAGAACCATCTGTGTAGACGTAGGTATGGCACATACACAGCCTCAAGAGAGGCACCCTGGACTTATCATCAGCACGACAGGGAACAAAAGATGGTCTATTGTCAATCCCTCCTGCCTAAAAAAATAATTTCAAGTGCAGTTTATGACCTGGGAGGTAAAAAGTTACTGAACCTAGTCCTCAGAGAGGCCTCTGCACTGACCCAATCAGCTGTAATAGCTCAAAGAAGCCACCACAGGCTGCTGAGGGCAGTTTTCCTGTAAATAGACAGCTGTGAACATAGGAGACTACAGTGGCTTCCTGCCAAAAGTCTGCATTTTAATAACTTTGTAATTGCATATTTTTGCAATCTGTTGACTCTGACTTATTTTAAGAACATCCAAGGAGTAAAACAGTATCACCACTAGATTTTCTGGTACTTTAAATTTCATAATGAAGTTTGCAACAACTCAGTAATTACTGTGAATAATTCATAATAAGGGTTATAATGATGTGACACATTTTAGTAAATCCCTGAAATTTAGGATGTTTAAGTGACAAAAACAAAATCAAAATTAAATTCAATAGTAAATATTAGAAGAAAAATAATTAAATTCCATAATTAAAAAACCAGATCGAGAATCCAGTCTGGGTGGTGCTGTTGCTATCAAGCTCATGTAATTTCATTAGAAGTTACTTGCTTTAAAGATGAAGTATAATTTTAATGAAAAGGGCTGTGATCCTGCAAATGCCAGCACCCATAGGCAAAGCCACGCATACGAGTAGTCTCACCGCACAGTGGGACAACTTGTGTGCAACTATTTGCAAGACTGTGGCCCCAGTCACAGTTTGCATAACAAAACACTTGAAAAAATAATCCATCTTAATAAAAATTACGTGGTATTAAATCCACTTTTACTTGGTCGGGCTTTTTAGATTAGAGCTACAAATGATATATTGGATAAGGGATACGGAACAAGTTTCAAATGATCWAAGTCCCTTTGCTTAAAGAAATGGGGTCAAGCATGTCTTGGCTTACTGTACCTTTTTCATCAYTCAATATTCTGAAACTGTGATCCCTAAATCAGGCTTCCAGGGACAGCCACAAGACACCTAACTGCAATATTTCTTTCATGTCCTAATATGGTTTGGGATATTGTGAAAATCTTGTTTCACTTGAAATTGAAATAATAGGCTTTTTACATCTTCGCTCTATACAGATACACTGACTGACCATTCAAAGTCAAGCACTTGAACTCCAGTGCCAGTGCTTAAACAGAATAATAATGTAAATTCAGTTTTGTATTTCTAATGCCTTTTTCCAATTCTAAGTCAAAATTTTAACTAYGGAGGGGCTTGTTGTTCCATTTCATGAGCGGAAAAATGAAAGCCCAGTTCAGAAGGAGGCAGTGGGCTGAAATTAAAATCAAGTCTCCAGCTTCCAAGACTGCCATCCAGGGAACTGTCTCATAATAAAGCMGATAAATAGTTATAACCTAAAATGTACGTTTCCAAAGGTTGATCAGGCTGAATGGGCAGTGACAGACTGTTTTTCTTTCCCCTCCTTGAAAAGCAGTGACAAAAGCTCTTTGTGGGCAGGTGAATTTGCCAACCCCAGTATACACTGGGAGGGACGGTGAAAGACTGCCAGAGGTATGATTTAAGGTATAGCTGAGCAAGCATTCRGCCCAAGAGGTGGAGGGCTTTTTGTCCCCCTGTCCCCCGAGTTGTCATTCCTGGCCATTAGAGTTTATTTCCTCAGTAAGGCGTATGTGTTTGCTAGCAAGAGAGGGAAAGTGCTGGGTGACAGATCCTGGTGACAGATTTTCCACAGATAATGACATACTGACATGATGTTCATTATAATTTGCAGAAGGCAACAGAGTTCTTTCACCTAATTCTGAAGAATGTAAAAAATGCAAGGAGGGKTTTTTTTGTTTTGTTTTTTAACCTGAACATTTAGCAATGACATTCTTGACAGCTCGTTGCAATTATTTTCCTGTTATCCCATTAATCTCTTAATTATTCTCTTCAATAACCACTACACAGACCTTAGCTCTCCAGTTTGAAACAGTATCACTCAGTCCCAATGAAGCCTCTAATGTACCAATTTTTACCAACGATGAATGAAATATTATGGGAAAATAAACTAGAGGTGCAAGTATTTAACACTAGTCACTAAATATAAGAGAAAAAATATGAAATCCTAGGAGGATGGCAGCCATGGTAGATAAGATAGCTTCATCATATATGTGGGATGCAAACTCCCCCCACCTTCCTAACCCCTTTTCTAGTGGCAAGGGAAACATAGCAGTCTTTTCGTCTCCTTGTCAGCTCCAAGAAGCAAACTGAAGAGTTTTATTCACTAACAAATGTAAAGTAATAGACAGTGAAAGACCATTCTTGAAAGGTTCTCCATCTCTCATCCACTAAAACCCTTCCCTGGTATGGCAGCGACAGCAACACTTCCTAGCAGGGGCTTCTGGCAGCCGCTTCAAGGCTCAGTGATGCTATAGGAGGAAAGTAACATTTGATTTTACTTCTTTATTGGTGGATGGGAGGGACAGGAAGGTAACAAATGACCCCTGACATAAGGCATTTCATGGAGAATTGACCAGTTGGGATTAATAGCCCTTGGCTGCGTTTGGGCTATAAAATTTTTCAGCCAGCCATTAATTTTCAGGAAATGCTTTGTGCCTCAGTCATTATTACTTAAATAAAAACATATATTGTATATATGGTCAAACCAAATTATGGCTAGAATTTTGTCAAGCACAGATAAGGGTGTAAATTTACTGTGTTATTAAAGCTTTTCCTTTTACGTTCAGATAACTGTAGTTTGGTAGTGGGAATGACTGTTACACATGCCCAAAGAAAACGCCCTTGCTTTGTCCTTGTGTAGAGTGGTCACAGGATTAGAAGCCATGATAACTACTTAAAAAAAAATAAATCATCAATTACCTTCATTTTTCTGTTATGATCATGAAGAAAAGTAGTGTACATATATGCACAGAGGTTCACTGTAATTACATCCACCAATATGTATACTTATCACACAAAAATATATACAGTATATTAAACACAGAGAGCGGTGTGGCATTTTTGCAATGAATTTGGGCCGACTGCATTAATTATGCAYGCCAAAGCTGTAAGTGCATAGTGCRGATCATCCTAAAGAAAGGCTAATAAAACTTTCCTATCACACTTATGTTCCCTGTTTTTTGCTGCATACTGCAGGAGCACCAATTTATAAAAAGGAGTTTAACAAAATTTTATTGAAGCTATGGCTTGCAAGCCTGAGTCTGTAAAGCCAGGTACTTCAGCTGCCATCAGTGAGACCATACAGTGATTTGAGAAAGAGAAAGACTATAACCAATAAAATTTTAGAAGCCTCTATAAATGACTTAAAATAGATTTTCTATATGAGTGCCTTGACTTGAAAATCTAACGGTAAGGTCTGGACCCATGATAGGTATACGGTCCGGTATAGTTAGTATTAATGTAAGCTTTTTACCAGTAGAGAGAGGGAATTTATAAGCTTACCAGAGATTGCAAAGCATCTCTGTAGAGCCAAGGATGATCCACAGGTATCTGACTTTAAAATCTTGAACGCTTTCTATGTATACAGAAGTGATGTTAGTTCACGTCTGGAGAAGTTTTACCTTTATGAGACGCACTGTTTTCCTTCCACCCAGCCCAGAGCAGCATTTCTGCTGAGGCAGGCTGTGTCCTTAGGTGCGGCCCCACTGAGGATGCAGCAGAACACGGACCGATTTTGAGGTGACAAAGCTAAGAAAGGAACAGTGAAGCTTCACCTCGCCCCTGCAGCAGCCTGGTCCCCAGCAGCAATGGGGGACTAATGCCATTCCCTGTCTCTTAAGAGAGGCAAGGCTGGATATCAAGCTCCATGCTGCTCCTCGGCATCTGAGGCTGACGGGCATCTGCAGTGCGTGCCAGGTCACCCCAACGCCCCTGAGGGGCGATACTGGGTTTTACGCTATTTTTACAATACCASTTGTAGAAAATGAAGGACATTCTAAACCAGTGCCAACAACACCCATTTACTGAAGTGCAAATACCAATGTCGTTTATGCTTAAAAGCACATTACTTCATTTCAGTTCATGGGCATGCTGTCTCTAACCCCCCCCCTCACCTCCCTGCGTCGGTGCTGCGCTCCCCAGCATCCTCACTGTGGTGCCCCTGAGGTGCTCTGACCGTTCCTCCTCCCTCTCAAACCCAGCCTTTGGYCTTCTCCCCCTTGCCTCATGCAAGGGCAGGCATGGTCCTCCTTTGCCCAGTTACCACGTGTATCCCTCTCACGCTCCCTTCCGAGAAGCGCCTTCTCCCTTAGCAAAATCAGAACCCGAGTTTTCCAAGCTACTCAGCACCCGCAGTTTGTCAAGTGAGAAGGGAGTTTGCCCAAAAACACGTGAAGACTGGCCTGTTTTAGAAAGAGTTTCAGCTTTCCAAATCATTTGCCATTCCTAACATSTTCCACAACAGTCTGCCTCATGCTTTGTGAGCTCTGTAGATCGTACAAAGACTTTAAAGCAGCATGATATTAAATGCTCTAAAAGATGACAAAACCAGGACAGGGCCCAGTGTAATGAGAGTTTTATACTGATACACAACCAGTGAAATAATAACTTACTGCCTCCACACTTCATGGACACATTTGAAACAAAGGAAAAYTAAGACTGCATGTTCTGATTCACCTTGACCTTCTTCAGCCTTGTACTTAATGTAGTCACTGATAYGCAAACCAATTTTATCAAGTTTCAAGAGATTATTCTGGCTGGTACTAATGACTGAACCAAAAAAATCAGGTTTGATCAGGCTCTGACACTGAATAGCTGCATATTCAGTTCTAAATTTGAATTTCCTGGCAACTGCCCATTTACGAGAACACGCACAGCTGGCAAAAAATTGTTTTGTAAGGACACAACACTGGACAAAGTTTATTCTCAAATCCTAGCCCATGTCCTCCCAAGGAATCCAATGCACCACAATTGAGAAAGTGGTCAAAATTTTCTTTCCTTTTTCATTCCTTGTGCAGAAATTAAACTTTTCCTACACACTGTGTTAAACCTTAAAAGAATCAGGAAGCAAATATTGATTTCTGCCATAAAAGCAATGACCAAATGTAGCAAGTATTTTATGTTGCTATTTCTGTAATCGGTACTGTAAATGTTGGTGAAAAATGCATATTCACCTTAAAAAGCAGTGAAACCCTGTAATGAAGGTTAATAGTAATTATTACATTTAATTGACCAAACAGATGGAGCATAAGAGATCATATGGTGTGAAAGATACAATTCAAACAGTCTTAGTGTCCTGGAAAAATATAAAAACAATAGAGAAGAAAGATATATTTATATGCCATGGATTGAAATTCTTTTCCGAGTAGAGAAAAGGCAGGGAGACACCATTGGGTGATACTGCCATGTACCCTATGTGCACAAACGTACTTGAGAAACAATTAGGTAAGAAGAATCATACTTTAGATACAGAGATGCAGCTGATAGTCAAAAAGAGCCATCACAAACCAGTATGTCTTACCAGCATTTCAAAGAAATGTATCAGCTGGCAGATGGAGAAAACAGCAGTACTGTTAAAAAAATCAAAATTAATTTAAAAAATTAAAATTAGTTTTTAATTTTTTTTAAAAAAGGAAAATGCTTTTCCTAACAGCATGGTTATAGGGAGATAACAGCACTAGCTGTGAACACTGGTTAGTGCAAATCCATTTGCCTCTATTGCAACATCCTCCTTGCTTTGTTTTCCTCTGTTCATCAATGTATTCAATTTTTTTATAAGTCTTTTTGCAAGATTGAGAGCCTTTTGAGGCAAAGATTGTAAATATGCTATATGTTCATACACTGCTTCTTCAAGCTTTGGTTATAGCTTCTAGACATCGCAGCAATGACTGAAAAACTAAATTTCATCAGCTTAGAAATACGACCCATGAGATATAATGCGGATAGATATCTAAGTATATAGTTTGATTTTAGAAGTACAAATGCAAATACTTCCAAAAATGTTACCAGTAATCTGTGCTACACCTAAGGAAACTAAGGATGGATTAAAGGGTGAAAGAAGTAGTCTTTATTTCCAGGACTTCTGGAGATTTTTATCTGTGATGGTTATTAAACATGGTTATCAGGGAGAATTTGTTAAGTATCTGTGAAAAATCAGGCCACTTAATACAGAGCTTAATTTTGGGGTGTAAACATTTTCATCATGTTAGCGTGGAAACTGCAGAGTTCAGGAAAAATACGTAATAGCTTTTGCAATTTAAAACTGTACTGTGCTATTATTTCCCATATCAGCCAAAACTCCTTCAACTTCCTTATGCACATGAAAAATAATCTGTCAGACACTGAGAAGCAATTATCAGTTCCTGTATAATGAATCCCTGATGCTTGTAATGAATGTATTTTAGCTTTAAAACGAAGCAAACCTTAAATGGAGAAGTATTTGATTACACTTTCTTGTTTGTTCTACAAAAAAAACCCCACCAGGCAGCCAAAGAAAAGCTATATCATGTATCTTCTGATAGTTTTCAAAGTTTTTTGGCCTAGGTTATAAAATAATTAAAGATGGTGGAGTAAAATAATTTGCTCGTAATGCTTTGAATGATACAATGTTATCAGTGGAAGACGATTAGCCGCTCATTAATATAATGCTGAAGTATTTTTTCCTACATGTCAGTCCTCATACACACCAATTTTGCGTTCGTACATACAATATATGCATGTATTTCACAAAAACACAATGACAAAAGCACTGTTAACTGCATCATTTAGTCACTTTCAACTGATGCTGACAATGAACACGAGAATTATTTGCCTCCTTTGTACTCATCCATTAAGATATAATTTTAAACACGTGCTCAGCAGCTATTTTTTCTCCTGCTTCCTGCCTCTTTGATACCGAGGGGTTTTGAATCAGACCCTTGAATCAAGATTCTGCGAGTGGTTTTGCCTGTGGGATATTCTGAACCTGACTCGGTACTGTGTTTATTCCAGCAGCGTTGAAAGGTTTCTGTCCAACGCACGGCTCAAGTTGTGGCGATGCTGAATTCAGCCCTGATGTCTGAGAAGCTTTGAAATCTCACAAGGTGAGAAACAGCATGAGCTTGCTTGATCTGGGTATTCAGGCCTTTTGTTCACTCCCGACTGAATGGGCACTATGGGTGAGGACTTTGATTGGGAAAGAGAAATTTCAGGCCAAAACCCTACAGTGAGATGCGGTCTCCAGAAAGGTTAACATGTTCTTCAGAACAGCAAAGATAGATTGCTGCTCACTAGTAGCACTGTGATCCACTTAGCTGAGGCATACAAAAAAAATTTTGCTCCTTCTGCTTTCTGATGCCTTTCATCACTCTTTATGTAGGAAAGTAAATAGTTGATGCTGGCCCAGCACCTGGCCAGTCACTGCCCTGTTCATAAATCAGAATAAAGCAAACATCACTTTCTCCACAGTGTAATCAGGACACAAGTTCCCAGTTGATGGTGTTTTCAGCTGTCAGGTTTCCATATTTATCTTGTCTTTTGGAAATCAATCCTATACAATGTGAACGCAGAGAGGTGGAAATGAAGAAGAGAGAAATTTGCACAGTATCACTCCTCAAGTTTACTTATCTTGTAAATCCATAAGGCACCTCTCACATTCATGGAATGAGCATGTTATAAATAAAAAAAGAGAAAGAAATCGTCCCTGCGAAGTAAAATCGACAACAAATCTAACCCTTTCACCCTACTAAATGCTAGAAAAATGCATGGAAAAGAGATCCCCCCTCTTAAATAATTTAAGACAATATATTTATGCCAGTGTAACATATTGGGTATGCTTCCAGTATTAAAGGGAAAAAAAGTTTTCCTTAAGACTCAGGCTATAATGGAAAAGAAACAACAAAAAAGCCATTTATAGTGGAACAAAGGCTTTCTCATATGGAATCAGACCTGTATAAATAGAGTGTGTTTACAGACCTGTATAAATAAAGCCATTATATTAGGCCACTATTAACTCACTTGCAACTTCTGCTGTAATTGACATATAATTGATAGAGCAATCTATTTTCAAAGATGGTTTGCATCAGTCATGACAGGCTATTTACTTCCAAATGCTGAGACTCATGGTTCAGCTTCCTTTTAAGTGGCCCAAGGAAGATTTGGAGATAAGCAAAGTAAGGGCCTCAGGACTCCAATCAGTGTCAACAGACAAAGATGAATATATTTTTTTTAAAAACTTGGATAAACTCTTTTATACTGCTTTAGCTCTGTCTTATTTGCATTACCTGCTATCACCCCACAAATAAGCACAATGCAAACGCATTTGAATCATTCCTCTAATAGTCCCAAGAGTAAATATTCATAAAATTTTCTTTAGACATCTAATTTGATGTCTAAATAAGAATAACTCCAGAATTGCACTGAATAACCCCACCATTGCCTTCCACCACAGAGGAACTGAGTTGCCCGACTTTGAGCCTCTAAATCATACCTAAACTAGAAGCATAAAGTGATTCAAAATAGGTGGTGGAGATGCCCCTAAAAGAGGTTTCTGGAGGACACTTCTAAGTCACTTCTGATTCACTGCTCATGACCTTCTTGGGAGATTGTGGATCGTGAGCCTATGGAAGTGGAACGCCCAACAGCAGTGAAGCAGAGGTGTGTAAATAATTGTAGTATCCACCTTGCAAGTGAAGTAATTCTCTTCATATCCTGGATGCATTGAGTACTAGCAGGCCTTTAAACACACCTGAAACCTGTATTCCCCAGAAGGAGAGGCCAGGAGTGAAGAGGGGGATATTTTCTTCTCTATTGCAGCTCACTCTTCTCAGGTTCAAGAGAATTCAGTTTGGTGTCACCTACAGGGGCAAATTTCTAGGGGAAGCAGACCACTAAATAGCCTTTGGTAAGAAATGCCAGCCGATACTCATTCTTGCCACCTCACCTGCAGATGCTGTGGAGCGGAAAAATCCAGAGACAGCCAAAACACAAGTGAAGTTTAAATGAGACTGGTGTGAATCATGACTGTAATAACCAGCTCACCTGGGGCATGTCTCCTATGTGTAGACAGGAGCTCAATCAAAGCAGGCTGGTATAAATGGTGTGATTTTATRGGGAATGACTTAAGCTAACTCAAACTGGTATGTGAACATTTTGTGTCGATCAAAACCTGAAAAAATCAATACAAAATGAAAATTCACCTGGTCAGGCTTTTGAGTAGTAACAGGCCCTGACATTTAGATCTGAGCTCCATAGGAAGCCATCTCCTTTCAGGTGCAAGCATGTCTCCAAATCAGACCACTCACTTCACCTGCTTGGCATGGCAGGTCTTTACATTGACTGTCCCTTACTTCCTTTGGACACAAAAATTAACCAGGTTAGCTCAGCTCAACAACTGAAAACTGTAAAAGCTAAGCTGGCCTGAAGCAGAT
Source organism: Oceanodroma leucorhoa (assembly GCA_030449065.1). NCBI lineage: Eukaryota > Metazoa > Chordata > Aves > Procellariiformes > Oceanodroma > Oceanodroma leucorhoa. The sequence continues at coordinate 536,787 of JASVER010000202.1, forward strand.
CAGCAAGCGTACAAGTGCCCTGCTCTGACTAACGGAGTAGCAAGTCCGGTGGGGGARCATGAGGTAGTAATGCACCTCTCCCATCAGGCGGCATCAGGACCACACAGGGACCTCAGGGGAAGGGTTTACRTTAAGGACTGCCATGCTAATCCAATACACAGGACAACCCCAAGGCTCCTCCCTCCTTATTTGCATTTGGTGCCTTTGTAAAACAGGCCAGGCTTAATTCCCATGCACACGCTCCAGTTAATTTAAGTGCTTAAAGCACGTACATAACCTTTAGTGAAAACTTTTTCAACAAAGCACAAAAGTATRTAAGCAAGAAGCTCCAACTCAAGTCAGTAGGCTGCTCCATACACTTACAATACATAAGTGCGTAACAGACAGCTCCTGAGTTACATGTGTGAATCTCTTAACTAATTCTAGTACGTATCTGAGTACAGATGATTTTAGGCAATAAAGCTCAAAAGATAAAGTCCTTGGTGACAAAATGACGAGCATGTTTCCTACAATAAAGGGGGTCTTTCAAAACTCTTCAGGTTCACATCAGTCTATCCTAGCTGCTTTTACTCTCTCCATCTGCTTTTCTCTCCCCCACTCACCAATAGCTGACTGAGCATTGTCTCTGCTTGGGTTAATGGGCTCCATTTTTAGCCATCTTCTCACTTTCTGTGCAGGATTGAGCTACGTCTTGCGGAGAACTGTACCAATACAAATGAAGTGAACAAAAACTGAACAGCTTTCCTTTGCTTGTAAAAGCTTACATAGGTGCTACAACAGATATTATATTAAAACCTAAAGTAAATAAATGTAAGCTGTTCCTAGCATAGTAAATATGACATTACCCACCACGTAACCCAAGGATCCAGAAGAGAAAAAAAAAAACCCAAACATAAAAAAGGTGATAGAGCAAAATGGTCACTATGCCTTGGTAAAAATAAAGTTACTTGCACTAAGAACCTAAAGCAATATTTGGACTCTTTCTCCTGGGTGATCAACAGGCAGTAATTATTTGTTGATTAGCTGCTCAGATCACTGTAAGTTGGTAATGGGTTCAGAAATGGCYGGGGAGTAGACAAAGAAATATTTCTCCCAAAAAATCAATTCGGCTGCTTCAGGAAAACATGATTAATGTTTTCCTGGGATGCTGCCCACACCGGAAGKGCAGTTATGTCTTTAGACTTTATTAATACAGAGTGCACTCCTGCTATAAAACTCTTTCAAGTAAAGCCACCTATGACAGAATTACCGACCTGTCAAACCTCGCCAATTTGCCTCGTAACACCAAGACCATCCAAACCATGCGAGCGCTTACCAAAGCTGCTATTTCTCAGTCCTCCTGCCTTGCAAGGCCACGTGCCCACTAGTAGGCATGGGGAGGCGGACAGGGATTTTCTCCCTTCTGCATATGTGCATAAACATGTGGAAACCTGGAGAACAACGTACCGAACCAGAGTCRAGTAGATGGTGAACACACTCTTACATTAAACTGCTCCAGGCTCAGAGAGATGCTTCAGTTTTCCTCTTCAATGTGAGAAATACGGATCACTGCTTTTTCATACAGATTTACTGCTTTGGAAATTGGKTGCTGAATAGTTTTCTCAGGTTTTTTGGACATTACTACAGGTCTCATCTCATTGAAAGTCTACCTGACGGCATGACGACAGCACATTTTCATACTTTCCTAGCCACCAAGACATATATATACACTATATCTAGAGATGTTTACACCTGAATGTGCATTGGTATGTATACAAATATCCACTTACATAACGTAATGATCCTAGAACATAGCATTATGCAAGTGCTTTTTGTTGTTAAATTCCCCCCCAAAAAATGCAGACCACATAGCTTTTAACTTTTTCCCCATGAGAAAAAGACATTGCAGATGCATATGGAAAAGTTTCTTATTACTACAGAATAAGACAATATATTCTCAAGATGTCAAYTGAGCAATAAAGCACAAGTAACCATAAAGTATTCAGCAACTTTTCTGCAGTTTGCTGTACTTCTTTATCCAAGATATTTTTATGTGTGTGCAAATGAGCACATATATTATCTATCCTGTCATTAGCTTATCTAAAACTTGACATGCAGCATAAGTTGTTAATGAGGTGCAAATAATGTTTCAAGTACTGAGAACTGTCAAAAGTATATCGTAGGGCCAAAAGTCAGCACAAAAAGGTAAAKGGGGAAACTTTCAGTGGCATCTTCTTTCTGTCCTGGCTTCGACTGGGATAGAGTTTAAACTTCTTCCCAGTGCTGTGTTTAGGATTTAGAATGAGAAGAATATTGGTAACACACTGATGTTTTTAGTTGTTGCTAAGCAGTTTACTGGTCAAAGACTTTTCAGCTTCCCATGCTCTGCCAGGTGCACAAGGAGCTGGGAGGGAGCACAGCCAGGACAGCTGACCCAACTGCCCAACAGGGTATTCCATCCCATATGAYGTCATGCTCAGTAYATAAATAGGGGGCGTGATCCAGGAAGTATTGATCACGGCTCCRTTATCAGTCAGCAGGTGGTAAGCAATTGCAYTGTGCATCACTCATTTTGTATATTCYACCATTATTATTATTATCCCTTCCTTTTCTGTTCTATTAAACTGTCTTTATCTCAATCCACAAATTTAACTTTTTTTCTCCCCGATTCTCTCCCCCATCCCACTGGAGGGGGGGTGAGCGAGCGGCTGAGTGGTGTTTGGCTGCCTGCCGGGTTAAACCACAACACAGCTATAAAAAACAAGTTCACTTTAATACCAGTCAAGCAATCTTTATACTACACTGAACAGGTGAAAGAGTAGCGAAATCCTTATTTCACATGCAACAGTACTGATGGGGAAATGACTAAAATTCCTTGAATGAAACCTGGAATAGTCAGTCCTAGTCCCTCCTCCATGACAGAAATCTTCAGATTCCCATGTCCTTGAACACTACTGTAGGCAACTGATCTCCAAGCAGGATATTGTGCTCTAGTGCCATCCTTGATTTTACAGAGCACTTGCAGTTGGATACACTGGTTCGTGTAAACAAGGGYGAGTTTTTTTAGTTAACTGCACGAGGAAGGGTCTCATTCATAAGCACCATTAAATATTTACATGCAAAGATTTGAAGAACAGCTGCTATAGGCCTGGAGTTTGACAGGGATTACACCTCTAATGAGARCGTAAGAAAACTGCACTCTGTAAAGCAAAGGTACATCCCAGGGAAGAAGGAGGGATACTGGGAGGGATACTGCCTAGCTTCTTTCTTGTAACCTGTTCAGAAGCCGCAACTTCTGAGATAAACAGGAAGATGTTGGTTTCCACTTTGTGTCATGATGTGTAAGCTGGAAAGTGTAGTTCTTTCCATCTAAAGAAGGGCAGGGACAYTGAACGTCTTCCCACATCAGACGCATGTGGGTATACAAGTCAGCATGGCTACTCTTGAGATGTTGCAGTTTAAAAACCACCCCTTGCTCAATAGTGCATAAAATCAACATCAAGCTCATCCTGGCTTTTAGTATTTACAACATAAATCAGAAGATACCATACTGAGGCTGAGTAATTTATGATTTATACCAGTTTAAAGCAAAGCAAAGCAAAATACAGTAACCTCTGTAGCCCACAGCTTATATACTCCTTGTAAATATGTGCGACTGYGAAAGTTTATCCAACCTCCTTGTCYGAGGAAATATTTACTTTGTAAATAGCATGTTTCAAAGTCACATTTCACATCCAACACGTGTTTATACTGAAGTACATCACATTAGCAACTCTTGGCACACCAGTCTCGTTCTACATGCAGCATCGATTTTCCGGCTAGCATAGCTGCCCTATTGCCTCGAGACTTTTAGGCTTTGCATCAATTTTGTATCTCAGCGCTCTCTGACTGAGGTTTAACATACTCTAGAAGCTCATGCAGAACATCAGTGTTATTACATATTGTCTCCTAAACTATGGGCCATTATTATTACTGAAAAAATTGTTCATTAACACCTTTTGAAAAAAACACTCTTTTACTTGTACGTGGATTCATATAGTGCTCTGGTAGTCATCAGAGAAACACACAAGTGAGAACATAAAGAATTGGGGTGAACAGCCAAACTAGGTGGCGTAAGACCATGATRACAAAATGTAGAAAGTTAAAATAATAACAGAAATAGAAACTTTCAGGTGCTGAAGTTTGATGTCCTGCAGGTTAAATGAATTCAAAACCAAATTTCTGTATTAAGGGAAAACAAGTCAACAAGAAATTTGTCCAAAATGCTGTACTTGGAAAACCTGCTGATTCAGAAAGTTAGGATCTGTCAAGTTATTGCTACACATGAAATCAGCAATTAACCTCTGGATTCTAAACTTTCTTTACGTATTTGCTGCCACTCATATKCAGAAACACACAGTGCGTTGTTTCTACTGCCTCCATGGAAATGAACATGCTCAAGAAATTAGATTTAGTCAAGAGACAGGTTTAGTGCATAACATTTAACTTTTATTTAAAACTAGAAATGTGGATCTTGAAATCTTAAGGACATAGATTTGCCAAGCATGCATTTAAGAAAGAGAAACTTCCAAGGTATCATGTAATGAACAGAGAAAAAAAATTATGTGTTGAAGAATACAATGACACCTATTAATCCTGACTAGAAATCATGATCAACTTATCACCTAAGTAAAGTAAGGATTCTTTTCAGTCCGGTTAACTTCAGAAAGCCAAACCTGTAACTATTGCACTTGCTGAAAAATCAGTGGAAAAGTGAATGACTAATGCTAAAATTTCCAAGGCTCCTGAAGACCTTAAGGATGTGCCAAGGCATGGCATCAACAGGACTCATGTACTTTTCTGTCATGCCTTTAAAAATCTCTCCAAAATACTCCAGGTAATAGAAGTGGTCTTCCCAAAACATGATTGAGACTAAGTTGCTCTCAGGAGGGACAGGAGCTGACACTATCAGGACTATTGGAAGTTTGGAAATAGAGAAGCTTGTTTAATATCCAGGACATGATGCCTTACATCAGCTCTTACATTTTGAATAATAAAGTTGCTAGAGAGACTGAGTTTCAGGGAAGGGGAACAAATTACTTCCTTTACTTTAAACTAACTTTGAGGACCATTCCTCACCTCCCTACGGAGGTGGAGCAGGGCACTAAATGACGTTCATTATTTTCCGGCGAAGCTCAAAACGAGGAAGGTGCTAACAGTCAGGTTACTGAGTTAATTCTTAATTCCCTGTTCCAGTGCTCATTCTCGTAATGCCCTGGATTAAAACAAACAAAAGAGCCTACCAAACATAGATGAAAAATTACAACAAAGAGCAACAACACATAGTAAAGAAGAAAAGGGGGTTAAAAGAATTTGGGAAAAACAAGGACCACTCCCCTCCACACTTTTCACGTAAATTATATATTTATTTTTTCAAAATTTATCACAGATTTCAGGGTGTACAAGTCTTCTGAATTCAGAAATGGATTGCAAGAAGATTGACAGCTTTACTAACTGTTCAAAACAACAAACCACAGCACTGATTTCAGAACAGAGGGGAGTCCAAGCAGGGCTGCTATTAAGCTTGGGCAATTAATTGGCCTTCTGTTCTACAAAAAAAAAAATAAATCAGAGGAATAAAGTCCACATTATCTTGTTGGGCATTTTTTTGCTTTTGCAAAAGTGACCTTTAAAATTTATTATAAAGGCTCTTGATTAAATGTTCTGATTTACAGCCAGTAAAAACATCGAAAAGCAAGTGCTGTATCTCTGCTGGCATGAAAATGCCACAACTGCACTCATTTTTCAGTTTTCCGACTTGCGCCAATTGTTGATAAAACACTTTTGAAAAAAGTCAATTGCCTTAAGAAAACATTAAGGAAGTGTTTGTCAGCACAGTAATGGTCATCTTTAGAGATCATCAGAGGTATGAGATGGCAACCATTCCCCACACAGCCAGCTTCAAATTCTGCAAAGGACACGAGGATGAAGCATTTTGACCTTGTATGCTGGAGAGGAAAAAATCTCTAAATAAAGTAYGGACTTACTAACGCTCACTTTTGCACCCACAATGAAAATCCTCTGAAAATATACAGAAATAAGAATGATGGCAATTCATAAAGTACTTCTCCTTCTGAAAAATATTTCACTCAGGAGAGGAAATGGGGGTGAGATTCATCTGAGTAAATACAAACACCTACAATACCCTGGGGCTGTAGCTGTATAGGGGGTGTGACTCATCTTAAGGTAAACATCTGAAGTAAATCAAATAAATGATACTCTCAAACTGCCCACTCATATACTGAGCATAAAAGGAGCAACTGTGAATAGCTAGCTGCAGACCTCTAACGTTTGGCAAGATGAATCACAGCATGGGTRTCTACATTTTCCTAATAGCACTACTGTGGACAGGCAATTTATCCCTTAATCCCTTGTCCCTTCTCCCCTTGTAAATATTATCTTTCCTACATATTTTCCTAGTTATAATTCGAGAGAAATGCAATAACTGTTATAAGTCTGAAGTACCTACAACAAAACTGTCTGTAATGCATTATGTGTGCATGTATGGATCCCTGGATCCCTTGCTGTGAAGGCAAGGATGCAATGGTATTGCATCTGATAATACGCACATCATGAAAATGATTAAAATATTCTCAAAAGCAGCCTGCAATACTTTGAGTAACATAAACTACAGCTGCTGATTTACATCCATCCAAAGAGCTACTGATGGTTTATGAGCTGTATATYGATGGACTCAATAAAAAGAGTGACCTCAGTTCCCAGAGAGCCCTTTGGTTTCTCCTGCACTAGGAATTACAGGCTTCTCCAGTGGAATCATCTTTTCCATTTGTTCACTCCATCGCCCACCTAGAAGAAGTCCACAAGAAGCGGTGTGGGATCAGTGCTAGGCAAAGGAAGATGTAAGTCAAACCCCCAAYTCTGGTGTTGCACTGGGAGCTCATTTAAAGTGCAACAGGAGGAAGAGTTAAAAGTCAGATTAATATCATACGAATGAAAGGAGAGTTATTACACTAAATGTGACGTTTGAGAAATTGTATGCTAAACAAATAGAGAAGGAAACAGAAGGCAGCCCAAGCTGTTTTGCTGACTCTCACGTGCACATATATTAAACTCTCAACAAAACATTTTAATCATAATTCTGCAGTAAAGCTGGCAAGCAATTCTCAACCAGACTCCCTCCCCTCCCTTTCTCAACCTTCTCTGGTTGCACAAGCACTTTTGCAGCTGGCCAGCTGTTCACCGCTTCATGTTGTCATGGGGAAAGGAGTATAATAAAATGCACAGGCCAATAAAAACCAGTGTCAGTGTTGCTGAACATGTTGGAAAAGGGCAAGTTCCCCTGCTTCTGATGTAGCAGAATTTTACAGAGAGTTAACCAACTGTCCAGGAGGGCAATAATAATTACTTGGGAAAATGATAATAGTATGGGTAGAAAAAGGACAGTGCAATGAACATTGAGTTGTCAAACTGCTGGCTGGTGTTTCTCACAGTGATTTGGAGTTCCATCTCTCAGTAAGCTGCGGCATTAGCTTCACAGAACATCACAGTACTACACAGGATGGTGTGTACTTCTGTGGTCAAAACTTGCGTCAAGAACCTCTGGCAGGACTTTCTGCATTTGCCAGGATACACCCCACAGCTGCACAATCCTTTCCTTTTGCTCCCTTCTCTAGGCATCACAGCTACGAAGACAGCTTTGAAGGAGTGCATAGAGTGAGACAAAGTAAATGCTACCCAAATGGCTTTCAGATGCAACAGCCACCTCATCTGTCACAATGACTTGTTAGACTRTTGAACCTAAAAGGTGACAATTAAGTATCAGCACAATCATTTACCTGCTGATCATTTAGCAGAAATATCAAGCCTGTCCCACAATCCAAACTGCATCCCACACAGTGCCAGGTAGAGAACTGAATATTGCAGTAACACAAAGGGAAGAATATCTATTTCTAGTCTGTACTCTCATCTTCCCCCCTGTTAAAAGATTAATTAAAAAGTTCCTTTCTTTTACGATTTGCTAATGTGAAAGAGTTATTCAGATTTAAATAGAACACAAATTTAAACTGGTACAATTATTCTTGTGTAATTCCCTGTATTAGCCAAGAGCACCTTCTCATATAGCTCAAGTTTACCTGGGCAGGGATATAAGATTATCTTAAAAAGCTGCAGTTTCCAGGAATAGAAGCACCTCAAGCAGTGTTACAGGAGCAGTTTGACTGTAGTGATATAACCAGGGAACATGAAGGTTGGAGGAATATGAAGTGAGAAGCTATGTTCTACAGAAAGTGGATAACGACGCAAGAGAGACGACTTATCTCCTCCCTATGGTATATTGTATAAAAAGGGCAGCTGGAGATACAGAAGGACAGGATGCTGCTTCTACAAATCTCAGGCCAGGCTTTCTCCCCAGGAGTRAGCTGAAGACGAGCAGCAGTCGGGGCCTTCCAGGACCCCTCACCTGGCAGTCAGAAGGTAGGAGCTCCCCCAGTGCCTCCCTTCTCCCACCTCCAACCACCCTCATCTCCGCAGCTCGGCTCCTTGCCAGCTCTGCACTGCAGAGACCCTCATCTTTCTTCCAACCTTTTCTCAAGGCCCCGTACTCACTACCCCGTGCACACTGGCAGCTTGTCACCACTTCTTTTGCTGACCGCATTTCTTCCTTGTGGGAGGCTGGGACCCATGACAGGAGCTGCACTAGGACCACTTCTCTTGGGGGCAGGAGTGGCAGGGATGGGTGGGAACAAAGCATACGAAGAAGAGACTACTAGGGCTTGTGTAGCATGAGGACTAAAACACAAGATCTATTCTTTTTTATATCATTTAACAGTTATCAAATATTTCAGGTTCTTTGATATTAAAAATAAATTGCATGCCTGCAGAGCTGGTAATGGTCAGGCACAACAGATGCCCAATACAGAAACCTAGGGCTGTCCCCTCAGCAAACCCTGATATTATTAATGCTGCTTTTTCTATCATGCTTACTAAGAATACAAACATCTTTGATGCTTTGGTAAGGCTTCTGTAAGTACCAGATACCTTATTTAATAACAAATGAAGGAGCAGTCTTAAGAAGTGTTGGACAGAAGGAAAAACAGTGCTGTATTGTTTGTATCAGCAGCTGCAAACGGAGATCCACCTGTGATCTGAGACAGCTGAGAGAATAAACAACTCCAAAAAGTCAGATTCTTAACCTTGCAACCTTCATAGCTGTTAAAGCCCTTTATGTTTTTTTTTTTTTTAATGTCATTTTTCCTACGTGTTTTTTGACTTTCAAATGAAACAACATACACCACCCCGCCCCCCCCCGCCATGTTCAGAGTTGTCATTGAAAGATTGTGTTACAGCTGTTGCATCTCACTGAATTCAAAACAGTCTGGGTAGAAGCAGCGAGAAAGAATTTCTTTTTTTAATGCTCTGATACAACCCACTGATTGTGCCATCTGTCCGACACATGATGAAGAATCTCTAAACAGAGAATAGCTGTGGGGGACATAGTACAGTATTTGTAGATCTATGCTCGGTAAGAGATAAGAGCTTGTATTAAAAAAGCAAATTCGGCTTCTTTGAACACAATATATTAGATATGCAGTATGTTTCCGGCACGAAGTGAGGAAAAAAACCCCAGCGGATCTGTCCAGATGGAGGGGGGAAATACCGCCAAAGGCAGGACAAGAAAAAGGTGCTTGCTCCTGTGTGAAGACCATGTCAATGCAATCTGCCTATCATGAGCATAAAGGAAGATGCTGGGAGTTTTAAAGATGTCTTTCTGCAATGCAGGAAGTCACGCAAAGGATGAAAAAYACACAGCTCAAATTACCATGGAAAGAGTGTGCAAAACTGTGCTAATAAAAGTGACAGAGCTAAGTGCTTCAGCTAAGTATTTAACAGGATTATAACAGCTACCTCCATAAATCTGTCCATACCAAATATCAATTATGTAGGGATCTGTCTCACTGCAATAATTTCTCTAAATTGGCTCCTCACTGGCACCTCTCCAATTATTTTTAGTAGTAAGGATAGCATGTCTTTATCCTTTCGATTGGCGTAGGACAGCATATCTTCAAAGAGTCTGATGTATTTATAGGTCATTTCACCTCAGAAAAACCTGTGGGTATCACAGGAATTTTAAAGACTCAGGGAAAAGCAGCAGAGACCAGAGCCAGGCAAACCCCCTACCCATTCAGCAGCTCTGCTTGGATCCCTCTTTGAAATATCTCGGGTTGTCCTCAGCCCTGCCCACTGCCGCAGTGAACCGGCTGGGGCAATGCCCGAGCACCGCAGTTGCCCGGGTCCGCAGGGCCAGGCGAGGACTGCGTGGCTGGCTCCTTCGCACGCCCGGTGGGTGCGGAGCCGGCCGAAGGTCAGAGGAGCAGCTTTTAGGATGTGAAGATTGATGGTCTGTTCGGAGTTTTACTGCCTGCAGATCTCACGGGCTTAATCTTCTCCCTTCTAAAAATGCATTGCTAAAATCCCAATCCCTAGAGCTGGCAAGAGCCTTTCAGCAGCTCTACTGTTAAATCTGATGAGAACTGAGGCATTTTAAAGTCATTATATGTTGARGTACTTGCTTAAACAGAGTGAACAGAAACACTCTTTCCTATATATCTAGAGCCAAAACTGCAACCTAAAATATTCAATGGCAATTTTTTTTTCCAGAGAATTTAAATTGGAAGTACAGCCCATGCAAACACTATAGATTRAATAAAGAACAAGTCAGCTGTCTTTGGTTTGGTTACAAGATCTTAAGAGTTTCACTTGAAAAGGCAAAGGAGCTTGTAAATTTAGCAAGACAAACAGAGAAACAAATACCTAAGACTGACTTTGTGAAGCCAATGGAGCCAATATACTTCAAAAACTGACCAACAACTACTGCGTTTTCTCTCAAAGTATCTCAACTTGCCTAAAAATCAACAGTTTGCATTCTACACAGTGAGAAAATCTGCAAGATCAAAATGCCACAGGTACAAGAATTCAGCAAGTTCAGAACGATCCAGTTCTGTGCAGGAAGGACTTACAGGCTATTAACAACCATCCCRTCAACTTACTAAGTTCAGTTTTAATTACCAGCGCGATAGCAGTCAACGCCTTCAGACTTCATTGTGCTGGGCACCGCACAAACAAAACCCACATGATTGTCCCAATTATGAAAAAAACTGCCAGTCAAAGGAACCAAGACAGTGAGAAGATGGGAAGAGAAGCAAACCAGCGGAGAGCGCAGTCTTTTGCCGCCGTTACACAGCACACCCAGTGACCCAGTCAGGAATAACACCGGCACCATTAGCTTTCCTGCAGAAATCTTCATCGGTAGATCTCGCAGCACTTAAAGGACGTCAGTGGCATTACTCCTGTCTCTGAAGTAGGGAAAAGGAAGCACGGGGAAGTATGCTTGGGGTGGCCCTGGGTTACCCAGCAAAACCTGAGAAAATGCCAGTCTAATGATTCCTAGCACAGTTCCGCATCCGCTTGACTATGATGTTTCTATAATGTCTGTATAATTGAAACCTTTAAGAGAGTATAATAAAAAAATCTTTTTCTCGTGAGGTTTTTCTCAAATCCAGACAGAATATTGGAACAACTATCCAGAACACAGACAGTGGATATTCACGGCAATAGATATTCATGTTGACAYCAGATCATAAAAATCACAGAAGTACTAAACACTTGTACATAATGAAGCCTGTGTCCTCCTCCATTTTGTAACTCCGTGAGAGGCATGGGGAAAAAACAGTGTTGAAGAGAGTGCTGCTTAAAAGTGAAGGGTCCTCCTGCTTAAAAGTGAAGGGTCCTCCATAAATCATAATAAATATTAAGAATTATCAGAGCTTTTCCTGAGGTGACAAAGCCACCCAGCAATTCCTAAACCTTCAATTGGCTAATTCTGATGGTAAGTCCTTCCTCCTGCCTCAGACTGTAGACCTGCAACACAAATTACTTGTCAGCATCATTAGTTAGAGGAGTTATTTCTTTGAAGATGTGTACATGAAACTATCTGTGTAGTGGCAATCGTAATAAAACCAGATTAAAAGGTAGAGATGTCAGTTAAAAAAAAAAAAAAAAGTAGGGCTGATGTAACTTATAAAACAATAACCTTCAATATAACCTAATCCAGATACTGCCTTTTTTCAATGTAGCTATAAGGGGGGGGGGGGGGATATGTTTCAATACCTTAAAAAGTATTTCCTGGGTTTAAAAATATTTTGTCACAAATGTGAACCCAAAGAAAAATGAGCATCTACCCAACACAGTGAAAATACACYTGTCTACTTCTAAGCCAGCCTGTCTGACATCTCTGCCCCTCTGCCCTACACACAGAGAGAAAGGTTTTAGGTTCTCTAGTTAACTAAAGATGTGGTCTAATTGCAGAACTGATTAATAGTTCATCTTTAAAACACCCAATGAACCAGCTGCGATGCCATCCTTTCTAAGGACCCCTCTCGCCCCCCAAATCTCCATTCCCACTGAAGACTGAGGTTCTGCAGCTGTTTGTTTGCTTATTTTTCCTGCAAAACTTCCTTTTGAAAAACAACATGCTGATGGGACTCATTTGCTGTAATGAGGAAATATAAACTACTGAGACCTATCACAAGACTTTTAACAGTCTTCCCACTAGTTAAGAAGTTGCCCTGAATACCACTACACTGCACAGTTTGAGTTTATGTCAATACTGTCACTGAGATTGGCTGTAAGTTATTTAAGCACTTCTGATTTATGACTGACGATTCCRAAGGAAATTAAAACAAAAAAGGTTTAGGAAAGAAATGGTATTTACCTAACATGAAGAGTTGCTTTAAATACATATTTTGGGTTTTAGGCAAACAACAGCTTTAAGTGTTGATTCTAGGAGGAGGAAGATCTTAGGAAAACAACAAGAAACTAACTTTATGTGAATGTAAAATTATGATGGAATGCTAAAACACATTCTGGATCTCTGGAAGTGCCAGGTTTTTCTCAAAATTGCTCATAAAACAACAGCAACAATACCATGTACTTGGAGTTTCTTCTCATCTTAGGATTTCAGTGTGCTTTTATAAAAGCTAATTAATTAAACTTCAAAAGGCTCCTGTGAGATACAGTAGGTAAGTATTATTATACCTATTAAACACACATAAACCAGACTTACGATGTTTAATTATATTCAGAGTTGTTTCTTTTTAAAATTATTTTCCTCTATAAAAGAAGATGCTGATTGTCTATTACTTTTAGAACAGGTTTTTATGAGTTCAGTTTTCAATAGGCAACATTTCACTGCACCTATGTTTGCACACGCATTTACTCATTTAGGGCTTAAAAATACACAGCTAACCAAAAGCTGGTAACATTCTGTACAAACGGTTTGTGAGACAACAAGCCTTACACCAGAACTAGGAGTAATTACGGGAAAGGGCACACCGATCTCACCAGAAGTCTCTTTTTCCTGGTTTGTAATTTTGGTAACCTCCCAACCAAATTCAAAGGCAAGAACAAACCGCCCCTAATCTAGGCAGTTCTGACATAGCTAAAATATTTCCCCAGGGAAATATTGTCCTAACCCCTAAAGACTGACTATATGCATGGAAACACAAAAGATGTTCCAATAAGTGTTTGTGCCTTTTCTATTTTAACTATGGATGGTTCCGTTACTCAAATAAATTATCCACTCTTTCGGATCTTCCACCATCCTTACATCAGGAGCATTTGTGATGGTTTGTATCTGTTGTGGACATCACATGTTGTATGTTATTATGTTATATGCAGCCAAGGACAAGGCAATCAGGCAGGATTACATGCTGCCGCCCAGGCACTCACTCCGAAGGAACACAGCGTAGTCACACACGGCCAGCGCTGAACAAAACCCGACACCATCTCAGCCCMGTGTGCTCCAGAGTGAAATTGTGCATTGCAGAAAGCAGCACTTCCTCATCAGTTTTTGATTTAGCACAGTTCAGTTTTACTGAGTATTCCCTGCTGGCTCCTGGGTCTGCATTTCATCCGAGTTCCAGAAGAACAGGATGTATTTAGTAATTATCTAACTGTAATAACCAATTGCTAAATCTTTCAAGAGCAGACAGAATAATGAATATGCATGTGTTCCAAAACTAAAACATTCAAGGCAATACAATTCTACTAATAATTAGCTTTGCTTTGATACAAAATGTCATCCGATTGTATCAGGTGACCTGCATCTGTTAGACACAGAAGGATTTGGTTTGTCGCTTTTGGCTGTTCAAGAAGCAAATTCTCTATGGAGAAGAATCTGCTTTGCTTTGCCTCTGAGACTTTAGAGTCCCTATGTAATTATCACAGTGATTGTCATTCCCAGCCAGATTAGTGATAGTGGAGACTAAAATGTCATCTCCAGGCTATGGCAGAAACTGTGTATTTGAATCACCCTCTAGTAGCTCCAGCGAACCTTGATCTGACAAGGGAAAAGGTCTAAAATACTAAGTACCGTGATTTCATGCATTTTTCTTTCCAAGACAAAACACTGCATTTTCAAGCAATGGGATGATTTTTCTTCTTCTGAAGAATACAATCAGCAGCTTGGAAATTTCCTGCTAGTACCGTACATTAGCTGAACCACTGATTAGGGGGCAGGAGCTTCTGCATCATCTCTTCCCATCAATTTCTTTTCAATTTATCACATGGGAAAAATCACTTACATCACATCACTCATTACATATAACTTTTCCAACAGGGGCAATTAGATTCCTGAAATCCAAGACTTTTCACTGTCCTGCCAGGCACAGCCTGCCATTTCTTGCCACACAGGACCCGCTGTTTCCCCACCTTCTGTAAGGCCCAGGACACAAGACTGAGAACCATTCGTGTTTGTAAGTAAGTTTCAAGTCATGGGCTATTTCTCTTCCAATATATGATTATACCTAAATGGCGGGGAGACAGAGTAATTTAGGCTACAGAAGCATAAAGAACAGGCAAATATGGGATGCGGATGATGCAACTCRTGCAACACGAAATAACACTGCAAAAAGGCAAAGTTATGTCAGAAGCACCACTTTTGGACTAGAAAATGTACCAGCTCGAGGTCAATCACTGCTCTACTGGTCACCTGGGATGATTAGGTATTTACCCTCAGGGGCTTAGTTTTGGGGAATAAGCTTTCTGCCAGAGTAAGGCAGTGCGAGCAAAAAAAAAAAAAAAAAAAAAAAAGGTATGAGCTACTTCAAAACAAAATTTAACATTAATTCCCTGAGGGTAGATTCCTCTGATTACCATATAATGAAGTGCCTCTGATAATCTGAATCCACTATCCCACATATATGTGTCTTGTCTACACTTACAGACATMTCTCCATCCACAGGAGACTTCCCCCACCGCCCCCCCTCGCCCCCCTTCTCTTTTTGTCTTTTCTTGTAGAGAACAGGCTGTAGAGGTTCCAGATCCAACAAACAAAAAAGTGCAAAACTAACATCCATAATACTTCTCTTCTGCATATGGGAAAAATTCACAACCCTTTGTTGGATATTACTTCARTTACTTTCTACATTAGCTCTGCAATGCTTTAGTCAAAGCATCTGGTTGAAAAATCAGACTGAAGAGAGGTTTTTTTTCTTTTGCATGGTGATGGCTAGATATATGGATGTGAAGGATATCATTCACTTGATGTTCCTTGGAGGCAAGGTGCTAAAATACCAGGATCTTTTAGAAAGAGGTGAAAAATTACACATTTTGCTTCCTATAGCATAATTCAATTACCTTTCTAAATTTGAAGTTGAAATATTTTACAGATTTAGATGTGAACTCATGATAAAGCAGTTCAAGACAAACTGGTTCTTGAAATTTTGGTTATTACACAACAGGCCAATGATGACAAGAACAACCAATCAAGCTGCAAATTACGACATCAGATGAAACCCCAAAAGTGACATTTTCTTCCAGAATAAAATATAACCCATCAATGCTGGATTTTGTTACTACAACGGGCGAATACGTTCCACTCACCTTCCTTTCCTATCACCCTGTATATAAATGTTATGTAGTAGCATAAAAGCCACAGAGTTATAACAGCTGCGGTAAGAATTCTGCAACCTTATGCTCCTGCCAGCTGCTACTATATCTGCAGCAAAATAAAGAGACATTACAGCCTTTAGAAAGCACCATCAAGTGGCTATTATAYTGTAGTTTTACCTTTCAAGTCAGTGATGCAACATGCCAAGAAGGTACCCGTGGAACATCTAATCTGCAGTTTCAGTCCTAAAACTGATTTACATAAAAACTACAACTCTAAAAGCAACATGGGCTAGACAGAAGCCTTGTTCACGGCTACATCCTGCGCAAAAGCATTCCCTCTGAGCCAGCAGAGATTATATACATCAGAAAAGATACAAACGGGATGAATTTGAAGATAACTTAAAGTCAATTTAATTATTTCTCAAAGAAGCCTTAAGGAAAGTAGTAAAGAGTTTCCACCTGTCAGGTCAGCTGCTATGAATGCACTTGTGATCAGCAACCACAGCTTAACAAGAGTATTTAATGAAAGATCAACTTCCTAAGGCATAATATGGCTATTCCTTTCAGTTACGTATACCTCTACTTTTACAGCTCAAGATTTTAGGTGCTCTTGTAGGTGCATACCCTGTTACACCACAGGTATTTAYTTCGCAGCCTCTGGAAGGGAAGCTACAATCATACCAGTTTTCTGTCAAAAGAACCCAACCAACCAAACCCAAACAGTTTTCTCTGTTAAAAATTCTGAAAACTCAGGAAAGAGTAAGAAGGGAAGTCAACTCGTTCTCTGCTTGAGACTCCACGCTTTGGGCCCATAAACCCACTTCCATTGATGCCTGCAGATCTACAATGCAACCTTTAGAAACCCCAACTAGAAAGCAGGTTTTAAAGTAAAGGAGCAAAAGTCCTCCTCTGAAACCTTTGCAGCCAAAGCCCATTAAAATGCYGAGGCAGACTCTCAATTGCTAACCCAGTTTGACAATTTAGCAAGCAATCGAAGGCTGTATTTTAGAGCAGCCCAATACTGCACTACCAGAAAGAGCCTAGAAATGTTAAAAAAGATGTGGCAGGTTAGATGTTTTCAACAGAGATAAATACATATTATTGCCACGGTACATTGTACAAGGGAATGCTTTCTGAAGAAAGGCATATGGTTCTAGTCTTCTGTCCAAGAAAGGACAATTTAAACTGAAATGATGAGTCCCTAATCTGGGCAGAGGACAAGACAGCTTGGAAGAGAAGCCCAAAAGGAAGACTATGACTGCTTTCTCAGGAGGAAAGAGCTACAGTCTCTAAGGGTCAAAAGAGCACAAAAGCAGCCACTGCTGTCCCTCCAAGGATTTATCTTAGTAGGACACTGACACAGGAGCCTSAGGCAATGATCCATAATGGGTATTTAGGAAAGAACTTTAAAGACAGGACAATATGGAGCAGTACTTCCCTCAGCATACCCTTCCTCAAAGGACCTGTAGCTTAGGGATTTCTTGAGGTGGAGACTGTATTACTGTGTTTACTGGATCATTCTTCTTAATTTGTGAAGTTTTTTACTGAATTCATTTATATCTGTGGTCCACACAGTATCCTGTGGCAATGAGTTCCACAGCCCAGCTCTGCCTTGCACGATGGAGTCTGGCCAGGCACTGCACTGCACACTTGCTTGAGGAAGCAAAGACTTGAATCAAATGAGTCATATCCCTTACATYCCCTCTAGTAATCCCCAACCCAAGATAATTTCAGTTCTTAGGCAATGAGTTATCTCAAAGTACTCTATCTGAGTATAGACAGGTGCTCTCACACTGACAATTAACGGTTAAAGGGTTGTTAAAGTGGAGACSAAATATTATGCTTGAGTTTTTAGGAAACTGAATTTAACTCCATTTTCACACCTACACAACCTCTTTACGTTCAGGGATGGACACATACAAAATGACCAACAGTTGACCCTATGTTCTAAGAGAAAGRCAGTATTTCTAAATATAATTTTATTAGATACACTTTGGAAATAGTAACTATGTACRGTAATATTAAATACATCTTAAAAATACTAAATATCAGACAATGAATTCCTAATTTACTTCTACCAGGTTAAAAAACAATCCCAAAGCCCAGGATACTAGGATTCCTACCTTTTGATTAGCTTGAGTTACAACCTCAGACCAGACAAATGCTCTGACTCAGTTTCCTCAATGAAGAGATTGGGAATGAAGCAGCTTCTCACATTAAAAATGTTTTCCAGATAAGGTAATGCACTTACTTTTGGTAAAGCGCCTATATAGATTGCTGATGGCAGGTGCTATGGAAGTGCAAAGTTACGTTTCTCCACTTCTTCCTCTGTGAAGAAGGGAACTTGTCATTCTTCCTTKTATTAGCAAATGCAGCTGGGAGCTAAATACACTGGGGACTCCGACTGACTGATTTGGTAGTGTTTATGCAGGTAAGCAGCAAGAAACACTAAATCAGAGCATCAACAAATCTTAGGCTAAATGATGAAAACCTAATACCTACTAAAAATTGTACATTCCTGAAATCAGAATTCAGTTGATAAAGATCCCRATTTTATATTCCGGTTTAATTTTCAAATAATTTCAGTACTAAAGCATAACTGCAGACTGCACGGGGAAAAAATACTGAAACGGTTATTTTCCCCATATTTAGAAGCCATCTGTTTTGAAGTTCTGTTTGGCTAAGCAAATTACAGGACTCACAGACCAGCTAAGCAGTTGAACACATACAGAATACCTTTTCTTCAGTGCAGGAGAAAAATGTCTTTAGCTGAGCTGTTTTGCATGGCACCTCCAATTTATCTCTTCTCAGTTCTCTCTGGCATCTGTGTTGCTGGTGCGATGGTAACAATCATACCAGGGTGCTCCACAAAGGTTAATGCAGACAATAGCCTGGCAGCATCTGATGTGTAAGCAAACAGGTCTACCATTTCCCTTACATCTAAAAGGTCAACAAAACAGAACCTAATTCACTTCTTTTATACAAGCCCAAGGGCAGGCACATGACAGAAAAGCCGGCAAGTTCATTGTCAGTTCTACAGTGCCATAGGAAAAATAACAGACAGATTCCAGCACTGCAGGTGAAGTGAACAAAGCAGGGAGCAGAAGCTGCTAATGATCTGGGGCTTTTCTTTGGTAATATCCTGCTTATTTTTTCCTCGGTGAATAGAACAATTTATGTAGAATGAAGACTTAGCTGTAATTTAATTACCACAGGTTAGTGTTTGCATTGTATGATACACAAAGAGCTGATATTAAACTCAAGCTGATGCAATAAAAATCCCTTTAAATTAATCTAACTACCAAATGTTGTTACTGTGATTAATAATTAGCAAATGGCAGGTGACAAATCAAATAGAATTATAGCATCATTCAGATTATACAAACCTCTTATCCCACCCTGCTTTTCTAGGGMCATCCTTGTTTGTCTCCTTGTTCCCATCAACTTCCAGTTATCCAAACATACTTGTTCTGTCCCAAATGGCGCTTACAATGGGGGTGTATGACATTCACTCCTGTGGCTGTCAAATACTGCATTGTAAATGTCTCATAGACCTTAACGATCTACAGGGCAGAAGAAATTCACGAAGGTTGACTTTAACTTGAGACAGGACACTGGAAAGTTGAGAAGAAAGGCAGGAGCCATAAGAAGCAATAGAATAACAAAGAGAAGTGGCATCTCCTCTTCTTCTCAGCAGTAGATCAGTGGGCCTTTCCCACCCAAAGCCATCATTCAGCAGTGCTCAGCTTCCCCACCTGCACTTTCAGGCTCTCTCCTATTAACCCACCTTCCCAGCTGCACTTGTGTTCAGGCCCTGAACGTCCGCTGGAAGAAGTTTGGCGCTCAGCCCGTTGATATCAATGGCAAAGTTCACCAGTTAAACAGGTAACAGCTCTGTGGTTATCCCAGCCTACAATATTGGCCCTGTATACTCTTTAAAATATTACACTTTGAATTCATAYTCGATACATCATCATTTTGCCTACAGGCTCCATCCTTGCTGAGGAAGAAAGTGTTTACAACAGTATATAATGATAAACATATAAAGCCATCATCAATCATTCATCAGTTACAATTACCATTTGCATCCATTTATCTAATCACAGTCTGCAGTAACTGCTGCACTTAAGCAGTTCAAAACCACTTTAAAGCTGGAAACRTTGAGGATAACTACTACATAATTACCTTCACATATTGTAGCACTCTGCTAACTCATATTTCTGTCCCTTTTCAGGTTTAATATATATTAAATAAAGAGGAATTATTATTTACATACACCCCCACTCACATGTACTGACTGTGACGGTGCAGGTGAGAAATGGCAGAGTAGTCTCATAAACTCTATTTAACGCGCAACTTCAGCTGTCTCAGCCATTCAGCCTCCTACTCTATCTCTGCTGCTACTTTAAATACATTGCATTTTACATCTAACTATAAAAAAAAAAAAAAAAACCAAAACCAAAGACCCCTCTCTTTTTTTCCTTCCTCCTTCTCCTCTGCAAGATCACCTGCCAGAAAATTATTTATCTGCCCTGGATGTCAGAATTCATTCTCAGCCCTCCCTTCCCATTTCTCTTTTTCAGCGCCGCTAATTTGAAGATGCCAAACAGTGGGTCCTGAGCTAGTAACAGCTTAAAGGTCAGATAACTTCCAACGTTCAGAAGCTAGGCAAAAGAGGACTGTTAACACTTTGTCCTGCAGTGGCTACAATAACTTAATTTGCTATATTACATAAATAATGGATTCCTGAGAGTGGAAGGAGTGATACTTGTGTGTTATTTCACCTTTTCTTTCTTTTTAAAAAATATTACAATATCCAGCTTTCTGCACCAAAATTAACATTTGTCTGAAGAGCACTCTAAGGATTTGGGGGATTAAATCCAACTCTCCCTGCAATGCCAATATTGTCATTCCAACCAGTGAACCATGCAAACACGAAACCGCTACTTAAGAATTTTCTCTACAGCATGTGCTTAGGTAACGACACTCCCTCCTTCTCCCCCACATTTAAACTGACTTTTAACAGAGAGGACAGGGTGCTTTACTATACCTAATGTTCACAACACGATCCCAGATGGACTTTTTCCTCTCTGGTCCCTTCCCTCCTTTTTCCACCTCTCTGTGCCTGTCAGACTGCTGTAGTAGGTCATGCACTTGCTAGGAAATTTAGTTGCAGTAGCAGCATTTCTAGAAATAGTTGTATTAAAAAAAAACAAAAAACAAAAAACAAAAGCAAACAAACAAAAAACATCCAACAATTTAGGCTTCTAAGAGAAAGTTAATAATGGGTGTTGTTGATGAAGCCTGGCCTACAGGTATTGCAGATTACAGCTGAAGTAGGTGAGCACACAAACCACCTCCCCTTTGGGTATCCTGGGTGACAGAATCAACTTCTCAAGCAGCAGCAGCAGCTGAGAGAGCAGGAACTGCACCCCAGCACTTCAGCAAGAGCTCAGCCAGGCCCCAGGGCTCTTGAACTCTCATCCTCATCCCCCAGTTCTGTAGGCATCCGCTAAAAACTTCTAGTACCTCTCTAGCCATGAATGTCAACTGTGCTGTGACAAAAAAGAAACAAACCAACCACAAAACCCCATATAATGTATGAAGTGCAGGCTGCACAACCTATTCTGTAGATGGCACTGTATGTTAAACAAAGATTTTCTTCTCTTTCCACAGTACAGTTTCTGAAGATAAGAATCCAGATGCAGCCTCTAACACATACAGAATATGCATTTATTTAAAATCAGGAATCATTCCATGGTATTAACTTTCAGCTGTAACTCCAGAAGTCATCTCTGAATTGCAATTAATTACGTTTATCCCTGTAGTATGTGACTATCAGGCAGGGCAGGGTGCACTGTACAGACCCAGTGTAGTAGACAGTCCCTGCCCCAAAGAGTTAACACGACAAACAGTAGGAGAAGAGAGACAGTATACTAACGAGAGCTAATGATGTGTTCCAGCCCTACTGCTGGATCCCCAGCCTGGTGTGCTACCCACTGAGTCAGCAAGTGGTGCTCTGCTATGACGACGATTCAGTTTTTTTGGGTTTCTTTCTTTGTGTGTTGTTTGTTTTTTTTTTTAAAGACTGCCTTCATTATTAGTAACTTCTGAAGGATTTGTTGAAAATGGCATCAGAAGAGGTAGACCACAAAAATGGCAGAGAAATTCAGGAAACACAGGTGCAAACCCAAGACTGACAAACACCTAGGGAATCATTACCCAGGAAGTTAGAGAATGGCATAAACTGGAAAAAGTGAATTTTACAACAGYGAGTAAAATTCTTCTGAGGTGATTTCAGCTGGAACACTAAAGTAAATGTGGAGGCATTAAAAGGAACACCAGCTAATCTAAAGATTCACTGACAACAATGTTTGCTTGAGATATTTGGGATTTAAAACTAATTACCAGCAGGAGAGCTCCCAAAAATGCAAGACAAGTCTTAAATGGTCCAGGTCTGTTCCAGAACTAGACTAACATAAATACACAGTGTAACAAAAGGCAGCAGCGAAGAGAAAGTGGCATGCACAAGCCCTGAAGAACCAACCAAACTTCCTACTGTACATTGCAAATGAGCAATATAAATCTCTACATAAGCTCACAACAGAAAGCTGTCTTTCAGAGTATTGCCTGCATTTGTTGATTTGCACTTGCCAAAAAACAGTTTGCAGGCTTTTGGAATGTTAAAAGGTAAGCACAGCAACCCTTCACATTTTAAAATAAAAAAGGAACAATACTTAATTATTCCAGTACAACTAAGATTTATGTTGATCTTAGAATTTCATACGTTCCAGCCCATAACATGATGTGGAAAATTTTCCCTGTTCCCTAGTGAGCGCCTTGCATTGGCTGCATACACAGCTTTAATGTGGATTGAAAATCTTGCTTTACATACGGCAAAGCCACAAGAGTGTGGCAAATTTTTATCACTGTGAAAAAAACAATTCAATCCACTGTGGTTGATTCACTCTATCCAGAGTGTTTTGTTATCTTACAACTATGCAGACTTGTACCATATTCTAATGCTTCTGGCTATTTTAATGAAAACTTTATGATTGTTTAAAAATTCTAGTAGGTATTCAGAACCCTTTATTCCAGAATCCTCATATGAAAAATTTACTTGATGCACGGACCTGACAGCTGCATTTGTAGGAAACCACATCTGTTGAACTACAGGTAAAGAAGCCAGATGCGAGAAATATTTGAAAGTCATTTGTCTTACCATGTCTTCATACTTTGCCTGGACATTCAACAGTAAAATCAGGAGGAATTCATGTAAATTACTACAGCCAACCAGCAATACATAAAAAACGTGCAAAGCTAGAAAAGGGAGCTTTATAGCATTGGTGAGTGAGAAGAGATATTCGAATAGGAACCAGGACTGACAGCTAACCCTGGAGACTGAGATTAAAGTCACTACCACCTTATTTTACATACAGAAAAGCCATTTCAGGCATTTTTGAAGGTTATATCTCCCACGGCAGAGTTTGACTTGTAGTAAGTACTTCTGCACATGTTGAACTTTACCCACTGAATAATCCCTTTATATTCCATGGAACTAGTCACATGTATGAAAATACATGGATGCCTAAGTCTTCTGATCAATCAGGGGCTTCAGTTACCCTAGTTCAGTGAAGGAAGGAACAGAGGCACCTCCAGATTAACATACTAATATTAAAGTCAATGTGCAATTCTCCCATTAATTCCACAAGCTCGGTATTAAGCTCTAATGTTTTCATAAAACGTGAGTTCTTTAACATACATTGGATATACAGACCACAGGATGGCAAGGTGTGTTTACAAGGGTTTTACAATGATTACTTGGGGATAAATTTGGAAGAAGTACTTTATTTGTGTGTACCAAAGCTATTCATAAATTGTGCAGGTCAACTGAAGCTCATCTGGTTAAAACCTCTTAAATCATATAATGAATTTTTTCCATGCTGGACACACTTGACCCAGCTCAGATGTGTTTTAGATAACATTTTTAAAATTAAAGCTATTCTGTCTATTACAGAACAAAAGGATGAAACAGATAGGAAGAAGGCAAGGAATAATTAATTATTCTTTGAGTGGGAGAGAGGGTTGGCTAAATTTATTGGGATGAAAACTAAAATTTGACATGTGAAGTGAAAGGAAAACTGACCATGCTTCAGCTTCAACTGACTAGACCCAAGAGACTATCTACAATATCAAATCACATAATCATTATTAAACAATGATTGGAAACATAACACCTGTTAAAAACAGAATGTTAATGTTTAAGCTATCACCATCCAATTTCAAAATACACGAAGGAAACACTATGAAGAATACTGACTCATTCACGCCACAGCTTTTAATTCTACATTGAGCTTTTAAATGCATAACCCAGATTCATCATATCAAAGCTCTCTATAATTGTGTTTTGCCTTTTTTTTTTTTTTAACTGTACCAATGCTTTATAGAAAGGAAAAAAACCCCTGATATTTCTCTTTATAACTTGTTTTTTTTCCCAGTTTGTTTTTATAAGCAAAACAAACCCTATCTTTCTCTCCAACTTCTCTGCTTTAAATCAAGAAGCAAGCTCCTGATGAGTGTTCACGCAGCTGATTAGAAAATTGTCTTATAAACAGCATCATTAAGTGGCATGCCAATCAGCAGTGATACAGTGGTATTGCTGGTGCCTGTGTAAATTATAGAGTTATGCCCTACGCTTGGGAAACCTAAACGTACAATTCTGAGATTTCTTATTGGCAATTAGACTATAAATGCTGTGCTCTAATGCTTAATAGCATGAGAAAATATTTTATCACCTACTGTATCCGCAGAATACAGAAAGGAAAAAAAAAATTCTAACTGGAGCAGACTTTCTGAAGAAGCTGTTATGAAGGAACGCCCAACACTGAAAGTTTATAAAAGAGGAACCTTTTTTTAGGTTTTTCAGGAGTGATGCCATAGGAAAACTATACGGATTGTAAGAACTTGTGACATCCATTCCACCCCAATTTATTTGGATTTACTATTTGTTTTATGACATGTATCTCCACCCACTTAAAATGTACTAAAAATATTTGGACTTGTTTGAAAGGTTTCATTGGTTTTATCAATATTTTCTTATTAAATACAAGGAAAAGCCTCAAAATGTAGATAACACAAGAAACGCATCTACCACATACTGACCTAGATGTGTACTGAACAATGTGACATGCTACATACAGTTACCTGTTAATAGTACATGGAGCCACAGCCACTTGGATATAATACACATGGAAGATTACTCTTAAGAAATGCTAAGGCTGCAAAGTCATGGACTTGAGAGCTATGGGAGGCCAGAATTGAAGTTTGCCTGTGAAATTTTAATTCAGGTTCTTTAGCTTTCATCCTTTAATTAYACAGTCACATTAACCAAGCAGGCCAGACCCTTTCAGTAAATAGTATTCTCTTAACTGACACACTTTGAGCCCTGATTCACCAYAGGGCTTTATGCCTTATTTACTGCATAGACTTAAACTGCATTGAATGCATGCATATTAAATTCCTCACAGGCTTCTGTATGTTGCTCATTACAACAGAATTGATAATGCCATTGCACCTGTTAAACTGTTCCAGAGCAAAGGCACAGACACATTAAYGTCAAAAGTGGGTATCTTAAAGATGATACCACAGCTTTCATTTTGGAGTATCCTGTGCTTCACAGGACCAAGGCAGAGCTCTCAGGAATGTCAGGGTGCTGAGAGCTCAGCTCGAGCGCTAAGAGAAGTGAACGGGTAACTTGCAAGTAGCTGAAGTACTTGCATAGAGTAAAAACTCCAGACAATCAACTGCCTGAACCACAAGCAAATCCCATGTTTCTGCAGTACTTCACCTTATTCCTCCCAGGTATCTCAGTTTCTGCACTCGGAGAGGCTGAGGTTGTACGCATCTGCACCTTCAACTATGGTTCCAGATTCATTCCCAGAGAATACACCTGGGACACTGAATGATGCCAGTGTCCCGAATCTATAAGCACGATTACATCCAAAAMCACTACTTAATTTTATTTCTCTGTTTCTGGTTTTTCCTAATTTCAGAGTCTTTAATTGGTAGCCATAAGAGTGCAAGTAAAGAGTTTTCCTTCTTGTTTTCAAATCAAATGTCTACTGCCATCTTTTGCTGTTGGATCAATACCCAGGCAGATCCTGTGGACAGGCTGGCATCACTTGAGCTGACCAGTTTACTGACAGTAGAAGTAGGTTGTTATGCCTGGACAGCAGTGGAAAATGAGGGAGATTGCTAACAGCAGAGAAATAACAAGACCGAGAAATTTTCTCAATTCAGTGCTTCAAAAGGGAAGATGTCAACTGTCTACTTAAAACACCTCYGGTGTGATTTTCTCAATCTCTGTATTTGTATCTTCCCACATTTTGATGTTATCTGCCCTTTGTTCTCTCCAAAACATGTTTCTAATCCCAAATGCGATCTCCTTACATCCCATTTTTGCCACTCTCTCTTTTTTCTTCCCTTTCCTGCTGTTGCCCTGACTCCCCCATGTGTATTTACTGCCCCAAAGAAGCCACAGCTGCTTCTACGGCAAGACATGTATTCATTTATCAGAAATTTGTATTTTCCAACTCACCTGAAAACAACAGATTTGCCTAGTGGTCTCTAATTGGTATGTATGTCTAAAACTAATAGTTCCAGAGCACACTCACTACAGTCAGTTGTTAACAGCTTATTAATCCATATCACGATGCCATGAAGAACTTTTACAGCCAAAACATAACTTTTTAGAAGCATACAACAAAAGTCAGTGACGACATCCACCAGACTTTTGTCCTCTCCAGAACTTCATATAACAGCAAGGGAAAATCCACCTCTTCTTCTCCACAAACATCTAGAGGCAAAAACTGGGAGAGACCAGGGCCCCCTCAGATACAACATGCAAAAAGTTTACAAAGGGAGCAGCGAATGAAGAATTGAGACACTGTAGAGGGAATAGCCAGAACTGTTTGCCATTAAGGTACAAGAATAGATCACTGCAGAGAAAATAATTTCCCTCAGTGTCATGTTTTTGGGGAGAAGAGATCAATCACATACACCAGTATGTACTAAAAAATAAACAGAACTAAAAGGTCCGTAAACAAATKGGAAAGGAGGAGTCAATTCTTAACAGTAATGCCTACCTACTTGAACAACCCCCCAAAAATCTAAACAGCACACTTGTTCATTAACTGAGTCACCACAGACAAATGCATCTCATTTTTTAACTCTGGGAGACTCTAGCCAGACGTGATTGATTTGTCCTCCTACCGGTCCTTGCCCTTTTGTGGTTCTGCAGAGATGTTGGGAACTGGCAATAACTCACCACATGCCTCAGAGAGCTTCCTCGTTTTTGGAAATCTCTCGGCAGTGTGACATTTACATTTATTATGGCTGATTCTGGGCATTTAAATAAGAAAACAATTAAAGTATATTTGCAAGGGATATGACAAACGAGCATTTGTACTCYGGCCAATTTTTCACTGACTTTCATTCAAGTACACCGTTATGTTTCAGCTTTGCCTCTGCCATTGTCTAAATGAGATGATTTCCCAGTATCCATATGGGCAGGTTGACTGATGAGAATGCCTTTAGGGTTAAATGTCTTTAGTATAAACTCAAAGGTCTCTTTCTTGGACAAATTCTGCCCCTGCAGCCAACTGATGAAAATTCAGAGCCACCGCTGAAATCCAGAGAATTACTTTGGACCCCCACCAATCTAAATGGTAGCTCTCTGGCTCCCTGCAGATCTCTCTCTCCCCCAGAAAGGTGCTTCGTCTTTACAACTCATATCCTTCAGTCACAGCAGGTTGCTTTTGATTTTCATGCGTCTTTAGTATTCTCACCAATCTACTGCCACCAGAGAGATGAGGATTATCTGCCCCAAAGCTGGGCTGAAGCAGAGCACCTATTTCCTCATATCTCCAGGTCACATTTCCATTAGCAGGAGGGACTGAAGTAACAGAGGGGATGCAAGGGAAAGAACAGCGTTCTGCTCTCTTGACAACCCTCTCACCTCTATATTAATAATGAAATTAACTTCCATAGTTGCAACGTGCCACAGCAATGTAGCTAGACATAAATGGCTCCAGTTTACTTCAGGATGGTATTACTTAGGTTGTGGAGAGCCATCCGTTCTGTGCACAGCTGCGCTAGAGAAGTTTCTCTGCGTTTTTTTTATTCTACCCCTTCTTGGCAATTACTGCCTATTACTGCTGTATGGAAGGATCGTATATACAGTCCCTATGTCCCGTTAAAGACGGCCATCCAGCTGGGCTAAACTTACCGCTGGAAGTGGTTTGAGCTAGTTCAGAACTAAGGTACTCACATGAATCTTTCCRTAAGTGGAGTCCTACAGCAGTAATGTTGCCCCAACAGTGTGATCTGGAAGAGCGTATCTGTTTATCACCTTAAAGCAGCCTTTCCAAACTGAACRCCAGGACCCTGCTACCCTGCTAAAGAAGAGCTAGAATCAAATCTTCCTCCCGCTAATTCCAAACATTCATTGAAACATGTGGAAATGGACTGAACRTGTGACCTCAAATCCCCACTTCAAGCCCCCTCACAAAGTTTGACTGAGTTTTCAAGCTGCTGTTCAGGAAAAAAATGCAAATACAGCTTTAGGGGCCCAGCACAACTGAGCTCTGTGTTCATCAGTCCTTTAATGTACGCCAAATGGTCTTTTTGGTTCGAAATCATTTAATGCAATGCTAAGCAATGCCCTCATTGTCGCTTTTGCTGACTTGCAGTAAACCAGTGGGATGCCAGGCTGCCACCATCAGAACATCTGCTTTATTGGAAAAGTATTTCAGCAGGACTCACGTTGTAATAAATGATGTGACCCTGGAAGGCAGACAGCAGCACTCCTGCAGGCAAATAGCTCACAAAAGGTCAAAAATGCCTGAAGCTTTGGGAGCAGCAGCATCATTTCTGTCACCCCACCCTACCCAGGGTCTTAGAGCTGTAGTAAGGGAAAAAATACATCACTGAAGCTCTGAARATAGATGCCAGTTGATGGACTGGGAGCCTTCTACCAGTGAAGAACATGAGAARGGAGGGAAGGAGAGGAAAACAGAGAAGTGGGGAATCCAGCTGTGAAGCTTTTTGCTCTGTCACTGAMAACAGAGCTACTCCTGGGAGTGCAGCTTAGTTTGCCTCAGTCAGGATGAATTGGGGCAGCAAAATGTGCCATATAAACTATTTCAGTTATGAAACAAGTTACAGAGTGCTTACACAAACAGCTTCACTAGCACACAGATACCTGTCATCTTAATTTACAGCCTTTTCCAGAACAGTCTCTCACCCTCTGACTTTTTTTGAAGGACAAACTTACTAATTTTCCTTTGACTTTTTGACTCTGCATTTCTCCTAAGACATAAAACCCCACTGCTTTTGTAATCTTTTTATTCCATTCGCAGTGCAACTTTAAAAAAACCCCAATGAAGTAGAACAGTGAAAAAAACAGTGTAAACATTTCAATTTTACTAACAATGTAAACAGCATCAAAAAGATTTTGGATCCTGTTTAGCTACCTGTGAAGTCACTAGTCAGTGGATGCTCTGTTGCTACAGTTAGAGAAAGGTCTTGCTCTTGTTGTTATTGCTATTGCCTTTTGAAGTGAAATGACAGCGGCGCTCTTTTCAATGGTAGCATTTTACAGCAATTTAACTTCTTCCTAAAGAGGCAAATTTGCATGAAAATTATCTTGAAAGCACAATCACATACATACACAGTTTATATATATATGCCGGCATTTTCAGTACAGGTATGACATACAGCATATCAAAGGCCATAGGGATGAAGAGTAAATTAGTTAGCAAGATTATTTTCTACAGTAATTTCCTAGAAAAGGAACCATTTCCTAGAAAAGCCTACCACTACCCTCCAACCTCTTCTATGACRAACAGTGCAGCTGATTTCTGCCTTCATTCTTATTCACCTTCCATGAAAGCATCACTGAGGACCTAATGAAGAATGCTGGGTAATTCTGGCGTTATTGGATTTTTTGTTATTTATTTATTAGACATGGGAGCTGTTATTAGCAAGCAGCCAGGTGAGTCAAATCAGATAAAGCATTATCTGATTCCTGTGCTGTAAATCAGATTTTAATAGAGAAAAGATCTGTATCCTTTTGGGAGTGGAAAGAATATGTTTATAATGTGTTCTGAATGTGTGCAACACAATAGCAAGTATGGATAAAAAATATTTTCTCTAATCAATTTTCCACTTTCTTCTCCAAGTTCTTTCACCCATAAGATGAGAACTAAAATAAATGAAAGTTCTGTTTGTCCCAAGTGCTAGCAAATAACTAAGGTAAGATAAGCATGCATAAAAGCATGCAGACATGTTGCATCTTCACACAGACACACAAAAAGTACTGAATTCTGCAATATTAAAAATATAATCAAGACATCATTGTTTCTCTGCTGGCAGAATAGTTTACAGACTTCAGGTTTATCTAATTCAGCCATTGAAATAAGACCTTTGGTAGCCTACTCTCAACCCTAATACAGCTTCTGTCTTAGGTATTTAACCTTGCCTTTTTCTATTCAGAGGCTATGAAGTCTCTTGACAGGACCTGTAGATTAGACACAGATAACATTTGACTGCCCCTTGAAGGTTTTACAAATTTTAATCAKCAGAGTAATCTAGATATGCTCAGTCAGACATCAGTGTTAAACATTAAAAACCTTGATGTGAAGCCAGCTCTTTCTTGTAATGCAGTGTTATTTGAATTTTGAGTTGCTGGAAGTTATTGTTTGCAAAAATGACRGTTCCCCTCTCAACTAACGCATAATTTTTGACTGTTCAGACAGAACTAAATTTCTGGAATTAGTTTATCGCCCAGACACTTGAAACAAATATTTTGAGGACTCAAAAATTACTCTTTAAAAACAAACTTGTTAGGTCATATTCAATTAATTCCATAACCAACTGGAGAAAAAGGCCTTGCATGTCATRTTTTGCTTAAAATTGCCATTTCTCTCATGAGTTACACATGAAAATGAATTYATAAGCAAACCATTTTATTCATCAAGGTTTATGAAGGTGTGTGCTCAGAGTGCCATTAACAAATGAACAGGGMAAGCTCTGCCGATGCCAGCCATCAGCAGCAATGCTGACATCCATGTCACACTTCAGTATCTTCTCATTCCCTTTTCTTCCCAGGTGAGTCTTTGCTTCTCCATCACAATTTACAGGAGGATTAACATTTTTAAAAGTAACTGCAAAACTACAGACAGCACAGAAGTCATGAACACAATGAAAGCTAATATCAAACTTAGGTTATCTGAATATAAGGCTTATTTATTAGGGAAAAAATCCAACCAAGTCACWGCTAACCACAGGCTGTATTTGAGGTATTTGTTTCCTTTTTGGGGGATGCAACTACACTTTGTTTTATYAGTATCTGAACAATAACCTGATTCAAAATCTGTATTTGGATTAGTAAAGGTTAGCTCTAGTCATTTGGGCACAAGAGCAGTTCCAGGTTGTAATGACCTTGGTGTCTCAGATAGAKTAAACATCTTCAAGGAAGACCAGATCAATTTTGGTTTTATGTATCTGTGATGATAATGCAGAGAAATAAATGAAGGAACTACGACCTGTGAGAAACATGAATACTGAGACTGAAAGTRTAGCCTGTAATGGGATGCAGTGTACACATCACTAACGAAAACACTGTAAAGGTCTGAGCTTTCCTCTTGGAAACAGACAGCAACAAGGACTGGGAGAAGCAGAGATGGTGGTATCATGTTAACGTGAAACAAGCAGGAAACAGTCACTTAAATACTTTTTTGTCTCCCAGAAAAAGAAAAAAAAAGACCAAAGTAAGTGCAATAAAAATCCTCGTAGGTCCATATTTAGCTATGCCTCTAAACAACCTGAAGAAGTTGATTACAGCACAACTAGAATGATAAACATCAGAGAAACTGAAATCTCAACCCCCTAGATACGAACTTACTACTTGTTACCACCGCACTTSGCCCTGCGTTCCCCTCCAGCTGGCACAGCCAGACTAGTAACCCCCTTCTCCTTAGCTGCAGCAGATCAGGCAGTCATAATTTAGTAGTAACAAAGCCATGTCATTTGTGGGAGCAGACAGACCATCTTTAAAATTACCATCCTTCTAATGAGCACCTTGTAAATCTGATGAAATTTATGTCATTAAACTCAAAAAAATTCTGATGTATCTGGAAAATAACTTGTTTTTTAAACTAATAATCAAAACCACAAGAAAGGACTGCAACCTTACAGCATCTACCACATTTTGATCCACACAGGAGCCTTTTGCAAAGCAACAGAGATGCTCCCTTCATTAACGTGAGGCTGGTGTGAGCTTCTTTCACTCACTCTGGAGGGCAGAACATTTATGGAGAAATGAGTAGTCTCTCAGTGCAACAGGCCACAGAATTCATTGCACAACAGGAGATTATCAGATGCAGATTCAGTACCTTACTTGTCAACTGTACTTATCAGGACAAATGAAAATATTTGACTCTTTCAAATTAGGAGAATGTCCCTTACACAATACATTCAGCTCTTACAATCCAGCTTAAAACGATGAAAGCATCACTAGCCAGACAGCTCTTCACCTGGCAAGTCGTGAAATTAATGCCGTATTTATATCTTTTATCATTAGTGAGTTACTCATGCCTACCA
This sequence comes from Oceanodroma leucorhoa, assembly GCA_030449065.1. Classification (NCBI taxonomy): domain Eukaryota; kingdom Metazoa; phylum Chordata; class Aves; order Procellariiformes; genus Oceanodroma; species Oceanodroma leucorhoa. Next base: position 569,376 of record JASVER010000202.1, read on the forward strand.
CCACCTTAACGGCACACGCTCAAACCCTCAGTGGAACAAGGCACTCCCCAGAGTAGCACATGTGCTGCTGGCTGGCACATTTATTARCCAACGAGGGCACTGCCTGCAAACTGTGAGAACCACATGCCTTTTCTGCATGGGATGGCTCTAAAGTCTGTCCACGTAAATCAGACTGCAAGACCAGAGCCTCTCAATTATTGCTTTGCTTCCCTTAAGTTTTAATGGATCTTTATCTAAAATATCCCATTATTTTCCTGAGTAAATACATCCTGAATGACTCGGTGTGGGACGAGGGGGCAGGAGGATGAATATTGTTTCAATTTTTTTGGGTCAAGAAACCTCCTTTCTCTGCAGATAAATGTCCCTGTTCTAGATCAAATGCACCTTTCCCCACTTTAAAATAAGAAAGAGATCTATTCATTCAGAGTTGACAAACAGACAATATATGTGAAGCAGTTCAAGGGAAGTGAGGTAGCTTTAATAATCTGTATCACATTATTATTTGTCTGTTGTAACTTTATGGCTTATAACCAGGAGTTTAGGCAATTGCAGCTTCCCCTCCCTGGAGGGCAATGTATCACGATGGTAATGTATCATGACCTCAACAAATGTTCTATTTAAACAGCACAATGACTCCCAAATGGAAAACACATTTCCGCCTGCGATATCTCAGGTTTAAATGTATTCATCTTTTTTTTTTTTTAAACTTCATTTCTAGAAAAAAATGGCCTGGCAGGGATTCAGTCCCATGTTCCACCTTCAAAGGCGTAAGATCTTTCAGCACTGGTGAGGCTGGTGTAAATGTGCAGTTAAGATAACGTCAAACCCACTGTCCCGCAGGCGTCTGACTTACTGAGGTTCCACTTGAGGCCTGTCGTGGTCACGCTCTTGCAGGAGTTCCCGATGGGGATGAGGCCACACCAGGCGCCTTCCAGTCCCGTGTCCACGTGCAGCTTGTGCTTGCCCTGCAAGACAGAAGGGCCTCTGGAGTCAGTGCTYGCCAGGGACCCAAATGGCATTTGCCAGCAGACCTTGCAAATAAAACAGAAAGTACTTAGATGGAGACAGGGCCAGAATGTCCCCCARAGGCTCAGGAATATTTGGCTGCAGGAATTCAGGTCGTTGATGTTTACAGAGGGAGGAAAGACGTGTGCTTAGGTTCCAGACCTCAGGGCTTTCAAAAAGTTTGTTTCTGGGCTTTTCTGAGCAGAATCGGGCTTTGCTCAGTCTTCCCTGGCATTTTGTGAAGAGGCGCTTCTGTCAAAGCTAGGCTCTTTATTCCTGTGAAATGAAGGTGTCCTGACTCGTTCATTCATTTTTTCTCCTCATCTGAACAGCTGTGTTTCAATTCCCAAACAATGATAGTCAAAGCACCACTGAAACTCCTTCATTATTTTGACAACATCTGTAAAATTTCATCTACTTCTCCAGGCATGTACTCTTCCCAGAAGGAAGAATACGTGCAGAAACTTAACCAGGTGCTAGAGAAATTAACCTAAATATTTAGAATAACATGCTTACACTAAGTAGGAACAACAAAGTGAAATTAAACCACATTTTTTGTACATCTAAGATAAATTCATCTTGCAACTATCAAGTTCGTGGGATGCAGAAGAAGCAGCAGCTACTAATGATGATGGATTTGTGACCAAGATCTTAATTAGTATTTGCAGACCCTGTGTGAACATCTTGCCAGGTATCAGCTTATGAACAGTTGCAAGGAAGAGTAGATAGTGTAAATCTCYTACAGAATAAAAAAAACCCMAAACTGAACATTAAATTTCTGGCACAATTTGTRCTCTAAGAAACTAAGTGTGTATGARAAGTAGCTACAARACAACRGCAAATGCAAAACRGTGACAAGATCAGTGGAGAAATCATCCTCTGGTCTCTTCTACACAGGTAACTTATTCTTTCAAGCAAACATGGGCTTCATCTGGGGGAAGGTTAGGATTCTTTGAAATAGAGTTTTTTTGGGGGGTTTATTTTATTCCCTTGTGGATGCACAGGCAAGTTAAACCCTTGAGCATGTCTTTTACACACAAATTCTTCATCACTGAGTAAATGAGTAAAATCAGATAAGCCTATTTATTGATCTACCAAAATAAAAGAACCCTCTGAAACCCAATGAGTATTCAGCAAGTACTTTGTTAAGAAAGACACCAAGGTTTTATACCAAAAGAAAAAAGAACAGTTGAACCAWAAAACTCAGGCAAATGTCCCAAGCAGCAAAAACACTTTCTCACAAATTTCCTTTTGGGGAATGTACTTAAGCTTTTTTCTGATGTCCTGTCCTCTCATATGCTCATTCCAAATGCCCTTGCAATATAAAGTCACTAGTTAGAAAGTGAAAACTGGAGGCGAAGTATCTTATTGCTGAGATGTTGATGTCTGAGGCGTTCAACAGCTTCTCCTGTTAATGCCAAATGCATTATGAAGAAACAATTTCAATACATGTCATGCTCTCAGTTAACAAATGAACCTTGGAAAAGCTGTCAATTAGGGAGTATCAGATTGCATAGCTTAAGCCTGTTTGATTGTTTGCAGAGCAACAAGAAAACCAATCCAATATCATCTATCTTCTCAGGGTGTCCAGCCTCATGCGGTGACGAGCCATGTATTTCTATAGTGGTTGCGAACACTTGCCTGCCAAATTCAGAGGTGTAACAAATTCAGGCTTGATAACSTTTCAGCTATGCAATATGCCATGCTACTTCTCTCTCGCAGTRCGGAGGGAGGAGAAAAAGGAGAGGAGAGGTACAAGTACAAGCTCTCTCGTTATGTGATCACAGATATTGTCTATAATGAAGTTTATGATGAAGGAGGGAAGGAAGCGGTGGGACTGTCTGTTCCCAATGACTACATATTGCTGCTCAGAGCTACTTGAGGAGAGTAGCAAACTCACTACATTTATCAATCAGTTAAGGAATATGAAAAAGAGAGGTAAAAGTAACTGGCCTGAGAGAGAACATGATTCTGTCCTGTATTCTCAAAAACTGTGTCTACCTACTATTCGGTTTGCATTTCCTATTTTATGACGKTCTGGCCCAGCTTACAGATAGGGATTCAATTCAATAAGACATTTATGCAGAAATCTGTCTTTCTGTTCTCATGAAATAAATCTTTAAAACAAAAGATGTCATTACCAGAGGCTCACCAATATCTAGGATTTTATCAGGAGTCTTTCACTGTCTGATACTTCCCTAAAAATCTCAGTTCACACRTCCCAGTGATTATGTGAGAATCTTGACTTTCTTCCCTAAAAGGACAGTTTCTAGCCCTCAGTTGTTAAGAGGCATTTCAAACTAGGAGCCCAAAGGGCTAAACCCAAGACAGCAAGTAAACAGGAACTGAAATACTAAAATGCAAATTATTTTTTAAAAAACCTCTTAACTGTTAAGTCAAACTCATGGCTTACAGATCGGTTCACTGATATTACACAAGACAGTTTTTAAGACTTTTCTTTACATAGATCAGTAAGGGATCTTAATATTATTGCAGACAGTGGGGATAGAAAAGGGAAGTGGTCACTGGGGAGGGGAGGGAACAAACAAAAAAACCCCAATGACCTGCTCATTTTTGCCAAAAAAGATTAATCAGCGAATGCATTTGTACAGTAAGGCTCTAAAGTCAAAGCACTGCGAGTCTGCCACAGGGGAAATTAGGTGCCCAAGCTTATAYTCAAGTTTTCAAGCACAGATCTTTTAACCAAGCAAGATGGAACTGCTATTTGCAGGAGGAAGGGAGGATCAGAGCTTGTAATTTGCAAATACAAGTAATAATTTGTTCTATTTAAATCTCTGTGATTAAAGGAACAATTATATACTGGCATTTAAAATATGAAACTGCTTTCAGTTTCTGTAGAACTCAAAGTTCCAAAATTAGGATTAAAAAGAAAACTAAAGTTTGACTAAATAAATCCCTCCTTCTTAAGTTTTTCTTTTTGCCTCTGTAGGAGGTAACTGAAATATTTTCACATTTAACTTAAGAATCAAATATTACCATGTTTGAATGATACTGGTGATAAAATAAAGGCAAAGAATACAGCTGCATTGATTTTTATCTTATTAAGTCAGTTTTGAAAAACATTGATCAATCTTGTGCATTGATTTTTTTTTCTTCATTTTGTCTCTGATGCTGGGAAATAAGATCAATTTCTAAGTTCAGCAATAAGAAGAAAATGTCAGAAGGTATTTTTAAGAATGCTTCATCCCTATAGGTTAAACTTTTCCTTTTGATTCTCATGTCTTGTGTTATAAGAAAGCATTTATGCAGTAGTGGTTAAATATACCTCCACTCCAACACCRTTGTTGCCAAGGAAAGACTGGAAGACATAGTTGTTCTCTGTCACACCTCCTAACTGAAATGAATAGAAATACGATTGCCAGGAACTCATATACCTAACCCTATCCAAGGCTGTAAGGCGCTACAATCTTAGGCAAAAATTTGCAAGCTGAAAAGCACATGACCAGTATCAAGATAAAAGCTGATAGCTTCTATGCGTACCCCACGGGCACCTCCTAAAAGYACAGAGAAAATGACTTCTCCAAGTGCTTTCCAGACCAACTTGAATAAGTGTGTTGCAATAAATGTATACTCTAAATAGATATCAAGCAGCAGAATGTTATGAAAGTGAGAGAGAATGGGGACTGATCTTCAGTACTGCATTCTGAAGGGACCTGAAGGAGGGAAACCTGGAACCTGGCAAGTTGAAACTGGACACAGGGGAGAGGCATGAAGCCACTTAACAAGATGCTGGGGAAGAATAAGAAATTAAAATTAAGCTTTAAAAAACAAATAAAGAAAGATATAATAAACAGATCTTGGAAACTGCTGAAGGACTAGGACATGTGAAAGGTAACAGGGAAGGAAAAGGAATGACTTACAGGATTAGAGGACAAAGCAACCTTATTCTAATTTTCAGGCTGCCYTGATAGTTTGTCCAGTATAAATAAAACTACTGAATAATTTAACTCCTAGAAGTTGCTGATTTTTTAAACGGTATACTTTCACCTGTGCTTGCCGTGAGATCTGGGACTCCAGAGAAACGKGATTTCTTGAGATCTGGCCAACTGCCCTGTGATACCTCCTCCACTAGCTAGATCTTGTTTTCCATAATCTTTTGATAAAACATCTTTTACTATCATCTTTTACTTACTTTGTTTCAATGACTGCTCCATAGATGGCAGCACACACTTGAAAACAACAGCAGCGAAAACTAAATACAGATGTAATAGCGTTACCCAGGGAAAAGGCAAAAACCACAATCTGTTTTAGTACATAAACATCTGGGTGCAGAAAATGGTAGACAGATAAAAGACTCGGGGAATGGGTGGAAACCAACATGATCACCAAAGACTGCAGCAGAGAGGAGGAAAGGAACAAGGATGAAACCAAGCTGGGAACATTTATGTTTAGAATCAAATATCATGATTGGCAATAAAATAAAAACACAGTTCCAGAAATATCTGTACTAATCATTAGTTCTGTAAGAGCTTGACTTAACAATAATACAAGCTTTTAGGGTGAGATTCTGTGCATGATAAATACAGTCAATTTTTCTAAAAGGATGTATTTAAGAACAACTATTTTGTTATAAGCCTAAAATATCATCAATTGTCTTTTCAAACAAATATACATAATGCCAAGTTGCTATTACATGAATGTTATTCAAGGAACCTTATCTCAGCCAACCAGGCTTTTTGTTGCTGTTGAAAACAAAAGTATCCACAGTTTCAGTGAAAACTCTGAAGTCTAAAAGCTCTTGTATAACATATCAATGACTGCTTAAACTCATATGGAAAAAACAGTAAATTTATTGTACTTCAAAACAATATTAAAAAATGTTGGACTCGATCCTGCCGATCCTCACTATCAAATGTTAGTAGTGCTCCTGTACGGAAACGGATAGACCTCAGTATATCAGTTATTTGCAAGACAAAGCCCCACCAAGCCTACCCTTCAAGAGGAGCACTTCATAAAATGACGACTCTACAGTGAATAAAATCTCAGGCAGTAGAGACAGAATAAATTATAATCATTATTAGATCCAATTAATGAACACATCTGCTTCAAACCGATTTATGACAAGGGTATAGAAAGAAATCCCTGTGGAGGTAAACGCCACTAAAACGAAAAGATTTACTATACCCTGAGGTTATACATTTAAGTGGTTGCTACTGTATATCTAATGTTTAAATTATCCACAAAGAGCAAATGATCCCACAGTTTCACACATTCATACATGAACTTTTTCTATGGGCCTAGTAAAACCCTCCTGAGAGTACACTTCTCATGTAATACCAATGACATGTTTTACTGAGCGCAGTAGGTGCATCCCTTGTTTGCCCATCACCTGTTGCAGCATGAGCAAGTAAAACAACCTCTATCTTCTGCAGTCAAGCCTATACGAGTGACAAGAAAACAGCGATCACAGGTGCAAAAAATGCGAAAGTGTATTTCGCTCTGGCGACTGCAGGCAGTTAAAACTGCCAGCAGAGTAGACGCTGCTAACACGCACACAAATGAAGTGATGAAAACACTTTATCAAGCAAATAAGACATCTGGGAATACAAAAGCTACTTTAAAAGGGAGTTTGGGTCATTTAATTTCTTTTCACAGACATTATCTTAAAGATTGATAAATGCCATAAATAGTAATTCTTGTTCTACTCTGAATACTACCCTAAAGAAAAACACATTCTGTTGAAACTTCCCACCTGCAAGTGGAATTCCACAACAGTTTCTTCAGTCTACCATAAACCCATGCAAAACACACCACAAATGCAGCGTGAAACTACGATAACCAAGAACTGGCTGGTCCTTCTCTAAATTCAAGCAAGCCTTACACTGGCCCAGTGTGACATTTTATCCTTGAGCTTGTGCATTTCATGCCCTATCCTCAGCAGGCCCATCATTATAGGTTTAATTAGCATTTTTAGTGATGCCTTAAAAAAATCAGAACCATTTTCTTTATATCCATTTATGAGACTATGGAGTATAATAGATTGCAGATAAGAGTGAAAAGTAGACAAGCTGCTGAAGATTTCATATTGCCTGTATAATTATTATGCAATGTTGCAGTCAAATTGTCAATTTAGAGGGGCCTTTACTAAGGGCACTAATATTCTATAATTCCTAAGTGATGACAATTACAGCATAATCTTTCTCACCACTACCAGTTCATAATACCTTTAGGGTCACTGCTCATTCTTTTTTGTGCATTTCTACAGGGGAAAAGTCCAGAGGATCTCTTCTACCTAGACCACATTCTCTTGTTTTCCTTGGTATTAGAGAAATGTGGGAGTTAATTTAAAAGACAGGATATTGTTCACCTAACTTGTGGCAAGAAACAATTTATTCTTCATAGCACTGAATTACTAAGTATTGCTGGAAARCACCTTTATGCTATGTAAGAATACACGGAATTTTTGCATGAGTATATAGTGCTAGGTTTGTTTTGTTTTGTTTTTTTGAAAGTGCTTAGGCTCTATTGCTATGCAAGAAAAGAAGTGTGGTTACCAAGCCTAATGCACATCAGTGTTTACTAACATATGCTCTGCAATAATATTTGATACACTTTTTTTCTTGTCTGGGTTGATCTGATTGGGTTGCTTTCTCTATGCGTCTTGCTTTCTCTTCCCTGTTACATATAATCTGTCTTCCCTTTCACATAGYTCTTCACAGTCCATCCTGTGATGGAGCCTATCACGTCCTATTTAGTGGAAAAAGATTAAATGACTAATTTTTCCTTCCATCAACTACTGACCATCTGAATCTTGGCTGGCTGTTGTAGCTTTTGTGACTTCCCCTAAGATTAAAATCTGTTTATCTGTTCTCAGAAGTCTTCCCAGACATACTGGCAAATCTCTGTAGCTCTCCTCCTCCAAAATCTCACTTGGGAATCTTCTCTGCTACACAAGTAAGAAGAATGATCAACAGGCTGCTGGCCAACATCTTCTTACAGTTTCTTGTACTCCTCAACCTACATCCATGTGATGCCCTTGCTTTTTTGTGTTACAAGATGCAGCAATCATGAGTCTACAAATCCTCTTATATACCACCATCCTTTTAGTAGAACTGGCTTCATATTTGGGGGCTTCATGTCARGATTAGGGGCTTCATAAAAGCCTGGCCTCTATAATTTCTTCAGTRCAAACAAACTGATGGACAGACTTCTTTGCATTGAGTGGGGGAATCTCACAAATGCTCTTTTCTCCCTTTCATTTCTGACTGTTACTTTCACATACCTCTAGGGAAGAGAGAGGCTTGAAGTAGTGAAGAATGAACTTTTGAGACAATTTTCAGCACCCCTTCTTGATCTCTGTTACAGGAAGGAATAATTTGCTGTTATTATATTCATTGACCTAGGATAAGAAACCATATCTATTTTCAGTAGGCAGGGAAATAGTTTCTGCTTTATAACAGCAGGCTTTGAASAAGTGTTATGCCCCAGATCTTGCGCTAGCAATGACTGACTGACTGACTGCTTCTATCTACACCCGTGAAATTCAAAGAACTGTTGCTCAGGTCAGGAAGACCAAACATAATTAAAGAAACTTCAAGCTAGCCATTCAAACACATCATTTTTTCTCCTCTTTCTTCCACCTTATTCCCATTTTCTTGTATAGCTAAGTAGTCAGTTGGAGATTACAGTCCCCACAAAAATCCATTCTTTTCTTGGAGCACGTGGTGGGGAAACAGAATACTGTACTGCCCTGAACTCTGTTTTCCTCCTCCATGAATCACTCTTGGATAGGGGTGTGAAGTTTATTTGCAAAGGTCTTTTTACAATGGATATAGCTTCAGTTCCCTTGCATTTCAGTAGGAACTGCACCCACGCCATCAGTGTCATCACTGACAGATTTGGTCCTCAGAATACAGAGGAATATTCACAAGCACACTAAAATCATTCAAAGTAGGCCAACYTGAGTCCTAAATCTTTGACAGTGATTTCTTACCAGAAACAAATACAGTCAGCCTGGCATCTTTTCTCACAAGACTTTGAAGCTCTGAAAGCTGAATGCATCTTTCCAGCACCCCATTTGTCATCACAGYTATAATTCTGAGGGAGCATCCCAAAAGAATTATACTGGTACATTTAAAATAGCACCAAAAGGTAGAAGAAATTGTGTTGTGTAGCAGACAATGAAAGAACAAAATCCCCATGTGGCATTCACCTGCTGCTTTCGTTAGACCAAGTGGAGGACCTCTTCTATCCCCCAAATAAGTATTCAAAATTATCAACATGCCGACAGCATACTCAGCCTTASCATGACATGGTGGAGTTTAAACTTTTTGGTGTAATGACAAAAAAGTTAAGCAGAGTTGCTACCCTGGATTTCAAGAGAGCAAACTTTAGGCTATTCAAGGAGCTACTTAGCAGTGTCCCCTGGGAATCTGCTTTTGAGGGCTCAGGGGTCCAKGAGTGCTGGTCAGTTTTTCAAAGCAGAGGAGCAGGCAATCAATCCCATTGTATCGGAAGTCAAGCAAGCAGGGCAGAAGACCAGCTTGGCTGAACAGTGAACTCCTCCTGGAACTCAGGAGGAAAAAGAAATTGTATGATCTTCGGAAGCGAGGTCAGGCTTTGCAGGAAGCTTACAGAGCCATGGTTCTCATATGCAGTGAGAAAACACAAAGGGCCAAAGCTCAACTAGAGCTGAAACTGGCCAGTGTTGAGTCAGACAAGAACGGCTTTTTTCAGTATGTTAATAGCAAGAGGAGGTCTAAGGAAAACATTGGACCGATACTTGTTGAAAATGATCACTTGACAAATCGGGATGAAGAAAAAGCAGAGGCATTCAATGCTTTTTTTGCCTCTGTCTTTAATAATATTGATAGACATTGGGCTGTCCGGTCCTCTGAGTTCGAGGACCACGACTGCAGAAACAGTGATTTTCCATTTGTGGAGAGACACCGTAAGGCACCAGTTGTGGCAGCTTAATGTTCATAAATCCATGGGGCCACAGGACATTCATCCCAGAGTGCTGAAGGAGCTAGCGGATGTTACAGCGGGACCCCTCTCAATCATCTACCAACAGTCTTGGGAGTGGGGGATGTCCCCACTGACTGGAAGCTAGCCAATGCTATTCCAATTTACATTATGGGCTTGAGGTAAGCCCCAGGGAGCTACAGACCCATTAGTCTAACCTCAGTACCTGGAAAAATTRTGGAGAAGATCATACTGGGTGCTACTGAAAGATAGTTAAAGGACAGTTAATCATCAGGCCCAGTCAACATGGGTTAAGAAAGGGAAAGTCCTGTCTAATTTGGTATCCTTCTATGATATGGTCACCAGGCTAGTGGGTGAAAGGAAGGCGGTGGATGTAGTTTTTCTGGATTTTAGTAATGYGTTTGATACTGTCCCTCACAGTATCCTTCTGGACAAGTTGTCTGACTGTGAGATGAGCAAGTACATGATGCAAAGGGTGAAGAACTGGATGAACAGCAAGGCTCAAAGGGTTGCAGTAAGTGAGGCTACATCTGGCTGGTGACCAGTCACCAGCAGTGTTCCTCAGGGCTCAATTCTAGGGCCAGTTCTGTTCAATATTTGTATTAACGATCTGGATGCAAGATTTGAATGCATGGTTAGTAAGTTTGCTGATGATACTAAACTGGGAGGTGCTGTTGACTGTCTCGAGGGACAAGAGGCATTGCAGAGGGATCAGGATAGACTGGAGCATTGGGCAATCATCAATGGCATGAAACTGAACAAGAACATATGCCAGATTCTGCACCTGGGTTGGAGTAATGCCAGACACAAGTCTAAATTGGGACAGGAGTGGCTGGAGAGCAGCCCTGCGGAAAGGGGCCTGGGGGTGCTGGTTGACAGTAGGATCCACAGGAGTCAGCAGTGTGCCCTGGCAGCCAAGAGGGCAAATTGCATCCTGGGGTGCATCAAACAGCAAAACCAGCCAGTCAAAAGAGGTGATTATCTCACTCTATTTAGCATTGATATGGTCTCACCTTGAATATTGTGTGCGGTTCTGGGCCCCACCATTTAAAAAGGATGTGAAGGTMCTTGAATGYSTCCMGAGGAGKGCAMYRRAGSTGGTGAAGGGGCTGGAAGGCATGTCCTCTGAGGAGCGGCTGAGGACACGGGGTTTGACTAGTTTGGAGAGGAGGAGGCTGAGGGGCGACCTCACTGCTCTCTACAGCTTCCTGAGGAGGGGAAGCGGAGAGGGAGGTGCTGATCCCTTCTCCCTGGTACCCAGGACGCGTGGGAATGGCTCCAAGCTGCGTCCGTCAGGGGAGCTTCAGACTTGACATGAGGAAACATYTCTTTACCDMGAGGGGRGTCAAACCCTGGAAGAGGCTTCCTAGAGGGGTGGTTGATGCCCCGTGCCTGTCGGTGCTTAAGAGGCATTTGGCCCTTAATGCCATGCTTTAACTTTTGGTCAGCCCTGCAGTGGTCAGGCAGTTGGACTAGATGGTCATTGTAGGTCCCTTCCAACTCAACTCTTCCATCCCATCCCATCCCATCCCATCCCATCCCATCCCATCCCATCCCATCCCATCCCATCCTATTTTCTAATCTGTCCTATTCCCTATGCTCACCATGAGTCAAATAACCCTGAGACAGTTATTTGCCTGAAATGCCAGGGGTTTTTCAGCTCCCAAAACACTTTCAAGGACACAAATCACAAAGGTTTCAAGTAGAAACAGGATTTTATTTTATTTAATTTTATGTTATTTTATGTTATTTTATTTTATTTTATTTTATGTTATTTTATTTTGTTTTATGTTGCTTTATGTTGCTTTATTTCATTTTATTTTATATGATATTATTTTATTTTATGTTATTTTATTTTGTTTTGTTTTATGTTGCTTTATGTTGCTTTATTTAATTTTATTTTATATGATATTATTTTATTTTAATTTATATTATTTCTTTTCATATTTTGTATATTATTTCATTTCTTTTTATTTCATTTTATTTTTTTTTTCATTTTGTTTTGTTTCGTTTTGTTTTTGTTTGCTTTGCTTTGCTTTGCTTTGCTTTGGTTTTATTTTTCTGAATCCGTTTCAGAGCYRATGCTCAYAAGCATGAACACAACRCACAGGTGTATCCAGGAGCGGGCTGATGCCTTCTTCACTTTAGCTTGAAGAAACATCCCTTGCAGTCTGGCAAAGGAAAGCCCTAGAGCTGCAGAAAGTAGCAGCAGCAATGCAGGCCAAGCAGTCCCTSTTYCCTCAAGAGTGAGAACTTGCAGGATGAGGATCTCCACAAAAGGAGAAGAAG
>JASVER010000202.1:583731-616923 GCA_030449065.1 Oceanodroma leucorhoa
GAATGGTTTTGTGTTCTTGACCCTCTTTTTCCTTGCACTTCAGTAGCTCTTGTCCTCCTTTGGCCTTCATCCTTGATAACTTTCTTGAAAGTGATGGCAGCCCTCTCAGCCTTTCTCTTGCTCCTGCTGGGCGTCTTCTTCTGTAGGCCCTCCGTGGCCCTGATCAGCTGCTTAGTCTTTGTTTACCTTCATCCTAGATGGAATTTGTCTTTCTTGAGCCTGAGGAATGAGAAATRTCCCTAGGAGTCCAGGCGAGTTCTCCCCAGGGCTTTGCACAATGCTTGCCTTTCCTATGGCAATAGCCTGCCTGACACACAAAGTGGCATTTGCCTCTATCCCATTTGTGGCTCACAGTCACCCTGGGATCCACTCATGCCTCCAGACTATTTCTATTCAGTTAAAGAATCTCAACATTTTGATGCAAGCTCAGTGCGAACAGATGGGCCCTTGAATGTGTCTTTAATATGCTTTAACTTTTGGTCAGCCCTGAAGTGGTCGGGCAGTTGGATTAGATGATTGTTGTAGGTCCCTTCCAGCTGAACTATTCGATTCTATTCTATGAAATCCTTTGTGTTTACTGTTGGAGAATAAAATAGAATTTGAACCCATGAAGCAGGGGACCACTGTCGAACAAGTAATACTGTACCAAATAGAGAGTAATACAATGCAAAAAGAAAAACCCTGACATAAATACATAAAATAAGGGTCAGCAGAATGACAGATTGCTGTAAAAACAATACACAGCTCACCCTGCCAAATGCAGAAAGGATGGAACAGGTAATACTGCCTATTTAGGCTCTTTGACTCGTACATATTGCATTTTCTGTATACAAAAATTTTCAGTCCGTTTCACCCAATAGCAAGTCAGAACCCATCTTCTGGAAAAGGAGCTGAACCCTCCTATAAAACAGAAACTTGCTAGGTCAAATCTATTTGCAGCCTGTATTAATGAGATAGAAGAATCAAATTAGGTTTTTCCATCACAAAAGTATCAAAAAAGAAACATAAAGACAAGCTAGAAAGAAAACGTATGGCCAAATCCTTGAAAAATCTAAAAGCTAAACAATTAATTTCAAGCTATTTAAAGTACTAACAAAGTTCAGGAGAACTACAAATTGATGCCTCTCATTAAACAGTACATAATCAAGGATCGGTTATGGAATTAGGTGCATTACTCTTGAATACTAGATTTCCTTCCTTTCTAATCTTCTCTAGCTACATCTCCCTGTTGGAAAGCATTCACATGATTTCATTGCTGCTTCTGCCCCGTGAAGCGAGATGCCTTTGGGCTAGTACTAGGAGAGAATTGCGTTCAAGCCATCTAAGATTTCAGAATGAAAACCCTATTGCTTGCCTCARAACATTACCAGCAACATGGCCGTGGAAGTTTGCAGACCGGGAGAACTTTTCTGCTAACAGAAAATACRTTGTTTTCCAACAAATTTCTAAGGCCTACACACGGTACAAAAAGGAATTTGAAGGTGCATTTTTGTCTGGTTTTAAAAGAACTAGCTAGTGTCCCAGGAACTGGGTGGAGGGAAAGGTGGCTGTCATTTATTTTCATCACTTCTTAGCAAGCTGAAGTGGTCCAGCTTTCTAATAGCAAAGCCTTGTATTTGYAGCTGCAGGTGTTAGAGACATCCCTTCTGCGGCTGCTGGTTGGGCTGTGCCTCTATTTCCCCTTGGTCAGCATCAGCACCTCTGAGTGCCTCGCCTGTCCCCTGCAGACAGCAGCAGGCTTTTCCGCAGTGCTCCTCTCTTCCCCGCCAGCTTCCCTGTGGAGGTGGCAGTGAATGTAGAGACCACAGACCTCCTGGCATGGAGCGCAGGTGAGATGACATTAGTGCAAAGCAGGGGTTTGTTTTGTTTTGTTTTGTTTTGTTTTGTTTTAATTTTAAGCACGTACAGTATGCCTTTGTGGTTCCACCCCCGACTCCCAGTCTGGAAACTCTGAAACATGAAATACAGGAGAGGAGAGAACAGGAGAGGACTTTTTATTCAGCACTGAAACGGGCTACTAAATGCTTTTAACAGGGAACTCTTACCTACATATATYACAGCACCACAGAATGGTTTGGGTTGGAAGGGACCCTTAAAGATCATCTAGTCCAATCCCCCTGCCAYGGGCAGGGACGTCTTTCACTAGATCAGGTTGCTTGAAGCCCCATCCARCCTGACMTTGAACACGTCCAGGGATGGGGCATCCACAACTTCTCTGGGCAACCTGTTCCAGTGTTTCACCACCCTCATTGTAAAAAATTTCTTCCTTATATCCAATCTAAATCTAYCCTCTTTCAGTGTAAAACTATTGCCCCTTGTCCTGTCGCTACAGGCCTTGGTAAAAATTCTCTCTCCATYTTTGTTATAATYYCCCTTTATATATCRAAAATGCTGCAACAAAGTCTCCCCGGAGCCTTCTCCAGGCTGAACAACCCCAGCTCTCTCAGCCTTTATTCATAGGAAGAGTATCCAGAAAACCATTTAACTCAAAATGATCGAAAATGTCTAAGGAGGAAGAAAGTTTTGAAGTAGAACTTTTCTCCGCCCCCCCCCCCCCAAAAATAAATAACTAGAGAACTAATTTAGAACTGATTTTGTGAGGACTGCGTAAAATAACAGCACTRAGAAAGAGCAGAAAAAGGTTCATTACTCTTAAGTTTCTTCTGACTTATCATTTCAGAAGAYCAAGTTTAAAACTACCTGGATGTATTGCGACCTTGACTTGATCTACTAAGTTCCAACACAGGCATCTCTGAAAAAAAATTAAATAATTTAAACGCGTTACCTGAGACTTTGAAACATGCAACAATAAATATACCTGGCTCAAAATAAGCAGCCCAYGTGCAGACACTCATGTATACACACAGGATTTGCAGAGGGACGCTTTCCAGAATCGGKGCAAACAGAGATTACTACTCTACAGTGTTTCTTGCAAATGAGAAGCTCAGGATATGATGCTCTTTAGAAAGGTTTTTCTGATACGGGTCTCAGTCCCTTCCCTCACCTCACCTTCTACTCAGCAAAGACTTATGAATTTGCTTCTTAATGACCACGACTTGAGACAAACTGTAGAGAAGCCTATGATGGTTCATTGGAAGGACAGAGTCATTCATGGTTGTTTTCTAAGGAGGTTTTTGGAAAAGGTTCAGACTCTTCCCTGACAGACTAGCGAAGCAGGAGACGTTCCTGTATGGGTTCATGGGTCGCTGCTGGCTGTGTTACACCKCTGTGAGAGTCAGGGACATGGAGCCACTGTCAGGAAGCCTTTGCACTGCAGTGCCCGAGAGGAGCTCCAACAGCTCCTGTCAYAGGCTGGACTCTGACTCTGCACAAACACAGAGCAACAGGGCACTTCCCCATTTAAAACAAAAATTAAAACCCTACAGTAGAGATGTATGACAGGAACCGACGTGTGACAGGCAGCTGATAATCACCATAGCAGTTTCCAGCCTTCCAATGGACGTCTTTCCAAACAGTTGTTAATACCCAACAATCCCTGCGTGGCCCTTTAGGAGGGCTGAACGTACAATTAGCCACATGTGTTCTGGCTACAGGGCCAAGCGTGATGGCAGGATGAAACCAGACAAATAGCTTAATGTATTAACAGAATCTCTGGAGACAAATCATCCATTTCTTCTGGGGTTTTCGGGAGGGTTTTAGAAAGAAACCAAATGRAAGGCAAATACAGAGTTTCAAACTTTGGTCAATATGGCCAAGAAATATTAAGGACGTCAGATTTTAAAAATGCGAGAAAAAAAGAGAGAAACATACACTGTTTTAAAACGTAATTCACCTTGACTACCAGGGGAAAATAGTATGTTTTTGTTATCAGACAATATAACAGGCACTCCAGATTTGTTTTGAAGGGAATGGTAGAAGACCCGTCTCTAATCTGKTATCACTCTAATGATAAACACTCRTCCACAAYAACATTAATTCAATTTATAGGTTTTATTTTATTTTAAATAGTCACAACACCCTTGTTAGCTACTTAAGAAGCACTTGCCTAGATAATTAGTGCATATCTAGAGTGGCTGAAATGCAGCAGGAGGTTTTGAATGGTCACTGAGTAGAAGAATATTTAAGTAATAAATAAGGTAAGTTCATTTGGTTATGCTTTAGCATGGATAATGCCAAAAAAGTTGGCTAATATGTTCTTTCATTCAGCTAGTGCCGCAGACTTCTATATATTCTACAATAYGTTACTGATCTAAATTACTTTTGATATTTGAGCTTAATTTAGAGTGTATCGTGTTAAGACCCCCAAATTGTGTCACTTCAACTAATTAACGAGATTAACATCTCAGTATTTTTGTTCTTCAAATGAAGTTCACCAGAAGTTAAATCTGAGATGACATATACGATGAAATATTATTATTAATTTATTTAATAATTATATATTTAATAATTAAATATAATTATTACATTAATATTATTAATAATTTTGCCTGTGTCTGGACAATAAAATAGTATGTGCTTGTCTTAGCTCTCAGATAGAATGAGGTTTGGAGAAGAATTATTTGTGACTACGTTCAAATGTCAACAACTTGTACAGAATGTAATAAATATTCTTGGCCTCCATCTCCCCTTTAGACCAAAGGATTGTAACTTGTCTTTTTGGGATACAAGGAAGAAAAAAATTCAGGTCTGCCTTCCAAATTCATACAGCCTGTTTTTCTCCATTTCTCTTTCTCTCSTTTGCTTTTCTTAGGATAGTTTCAGGACAGCATCTTAGCAGCCTCAAGGACCAATAAATTCTTGAGTGTTTTCTGTTAGCTTCAAGAAAACATTACTTCTGACGAAAGTGAGTCACCACTGTTTTATCACTAGTGGTTGGTGAGGAAACCATTTCATCTGTTTGGTTGCTCTCAGCCACCAGCCTAGGATTCCCCAMAGGTTCTGAGAATGCCAAGACGGTGTCAAAAACCAGCGGGGTTTCATTCTCTGTCAYTGCAATCCTTCCCTTGTCTGTTGGTAAAGACACTGTAAAAGCCCATCAAAATACATGTTTAACTGCATCAGGATTTCCTGTTGCCACATCTGGGCCTTAAGTGCCATGCTAGAATTTAAGTAAAATCCACAAATCTTCAATTGTATATAAATTATCCTTCAGTGGTCACACTGGAGATGCAGTTGTTTCCCCCATCTGCTTCATGTCTGTCTACCTGGAAGCTTGCACTTAGATTTAAGCAGAAAAAAAGAAAAGAATGAATTCAGATGTCTAAAATGCTTCCCATTGCAAATGCAAACATAGCTGGACAGCAGAAATGTCACATTTGACTGTGTTAAGTAAGACTAGAGAATTAAAAGCAAAGTTTTATTGGGGCATCAAAAGTTTTGGGGCAGCAGAACTTTTATCAAACTGGAATGAAACTGCTGGCAAACAAAAAAGACAAAGCTTTTGAGAATTTAAATAAGAGTGAGAAGGAAAGCTGACAGGTGCTAAGGGGCACTCAGGTCAGACAAAGACATCTGCCAGGGACACCAGCAACATAAAGGTAACTTTGAATCCGGTAGTGGCGGGCAAGACAAAAAATTAGAGTTGAAATGAAGGAGGTGCAAGCTGAAATCACAGAAGTAATTTCCATAAAGGAAAAAAAAAATCCACCCRGGGGTGATAAGGGATTTAAATAAAAGTATACCTATATATAACATGAGGGAAAACTTAAAGGGCTTAAAGCTGTAAAACAGAAACATACATACTAGTAGGCTTTTACTATTGGCAGTTCATAGTGTGTTTACATTAATATTTTATTTCAGATCAGGAAGGGTGGGGTTTTTTTTGTTTGGGGTTGGTTGTTTTTTTTTTGGTGAGTTGTTTTTTTTTAAATCAAACCTCTTGACTGTCTCCACATACTGTGCTTTGATTCCCAGTGAGCTGGAGCATGCACAGCAAATTCCTTCTGGACAAAGCTTAACTGGAAGATGCTCTTCAGAAGAGCACCTAAAGCACTCCACCCACTAACAGGCATTCACAGAGTCACAGACCCAGACTAGGACTAGTCTGAAATAAAACACCCCGAAATGTGTGCAGTGTGGGCATCAACCACCATGAAGTGTTTCAGCCCTAAGAACCTCCTTCTACTGGTCTGCACTGCTTGTTAAGGTAGACACAGGGTCTGGAGATGAAGGAGGTCTAAGAGAAATGTGATAATAGTTAAGAGGGCAACATCATCTGCCTTCACAGAAAGTGGCAAATGATTACATTCAGCAAGATTTAGGAAGGCAAATTCTTGATGTCTTGAAACAATTTTGTGATGTCCTTTGCGACAATTCATAAATTCTGTAACGGTGGCATGACACAGTCTATCAGTACTGTGGCTTATCTTAGACTGTACGTTTTACAGCAAACAGGCAGGCAACAAAAGACCAGCTCAGGATAAATTCTTGARTAGTCAGTTTGGGACTGTTGCAATATAATGGAGAGATGAACAACTCTGAAGATTTTACTTTTTAACATCTAGACAGAGGATGCCAGACAAAATTCTGGATCCAAACAGTTTGATTCTGGTTGTATGGAAGGACCTGCCACGCTCTGGCAAGGAGGACAGGCACTTTGGAGGAGCTGTGGTTAAGGAACCTGCTGAGGGTGTTTGAAAATRTACGTCTGCCATCACCAGGGAAGATTAAGGCATTTGACAGAACTGCAAGCAGCAAATAGYCTGCATACCAACTTCCTTAAGTGTTTTGTTTTTATTGTTAAAATACACAGCAGGTTGATTTAAGGAAAGTGTCTGATCATTATACCGATTGCTGCCCACCGCCTCCTGGAAGGAGGAATCGCAGGTGCACAACAGCACTGGATCTGCTAGCCCTGAATCAACCCAACTGCTGCTTGGATCTGCTGGCTCCACAGTATGCAAAACAAGCAGCTAGTCCTGACTTATTTCCAGGAAGCCTACACCTAGTTTAAGGAGTAAYGGCAACTGAGCTGCTACCCCCCTGACCTCCACTGCCAACCCCCAGTGAAAAATAAAAATAAAAARAATACTGACCCAGGGGAAAAAACAACAGTGGCACATGGATAGATCTGCAATCTCTCCACCGCACAAGRTGGTTCCTCTCAAAATTATTACTAAAGCTGGGCATGGCTATTAGGACATACTGCAAAAAATAACCATTATRGCCATACCTACAAGTGTGTATATAGATTTAAATACTAAAACTACTATGGTTTTACACTGCCCCACACTYCAACTTTAACTAAGGAATTAAAAAATGATCAAAGAATAAATAAATAGCTTCTTGTTTACTAAACCTCTCCCCTTCCCTTTCCTTCTGAAWTATAACCATATGTGTTTCTTCATTTCAAACCAGAGTATACACGGTACTGACTTGCATTGTTCTGGAAAGAAATGCATTTTTCTCACATGGTTAACACCCATGTGTAAGGGAAGACAAATTCAGATACGGAACAATCAGAAAGTTCAGATCCAACCTTAAATCCAAGCTTTCCCCAAACTTTCAATGCTAAGATACAGAGTTTTGGTTTTCTACTACKGCGTAATGTGACTCATCACAGAAACCTGCTCTCAGACCAGCACAGGAGAAATATCTATTGAAGATATGTACATCTATYTTAGTTCTAGAATAAATGAATATAACAGAAACAAAGTGGAAAAATTTCAGTGTTCCAGATTCTTGTGCATAAAAATAAAATATACAGCTTTGTATTATTGCTTCCATACAGCCTCTTTGCCTGTCTGCTGGATGTATGAATATTCCTTTCATTTTTTAAAGAGCTGTAGCTGCTGAAACTGAAACAAGACCTGTATTACACAGACTGCCCAGCAATTTCCTGAGATGCTGGATTGTCTTCAGTCTAGWTGTCACTCGTAACAGACAGCTCTGTCTCTGAGGGCCCATCGGCATCTGGGAATTCCAGCCATAAATTYAGTGGCAGTTCTGTTTTGCAAAGGGGTTAATTTTCCATACGTCTTTTCTTAATGTCAAAATTACCAGCTGTTTCATTGCTTACGCCCTTTTTCTTTTTYACCTGCTGTCTTTGCAGCTAGCAACTGCGTAATCCTTAAATTTTGCTTCACAATGTGTAATCGGTAGGCAGTCTTCATCAAAGCAGCTAGTGATTTTCTCAAAGAATTTTAAAAACTCCAGATATTTTTCACTTTTTTTATCCAGGAAAACAAAGAAAGAACAAGACCTAACAAAACTTAAACTTGAGTTATTACCCCTGACCTAGAGTTACTGCAGCTACACCCGAAAGAAATGTGTCAGTAGTTAAAGTTCCATGATCAAAGTAGCAAGCTTGCTTTCAGGATATTGCATCTTAAACTACTAACGGGTAAAGTTAAAAACGCCATTGCGTTTCCTGATGTCTGCAGCTGAGGTAGCCTTAAATCCACTCTAACTTTGGAGGTTTTGTTTTAAATACCAAGCACTTTGGGGCACAGCTTTGATGCATACTCTTCTTCTTTGCACTTGTGTACTTTGCGTCAGTAGGCATAATGTGTATAGATAAAATTTAAATATTTTCAGACTTCATAGATCTCATTTGCATGTTCAATGAAATGTCTAAGCAGCCAAAACTTATGTTTGTTTTTAAAATCAGAAGAATCAGAAAGAGCTCCAAGTGAACATTTGACTATCATATTCTTATGAGCTATTCCAAGTATCACTGAAAGTAATGCAAGTCTAGAAGTCAGTTTATATATAAAACCTCTGGACAACTAGCAATGCGTTTTCTACTGGAAAGTTTGTGTACACAAGCAATCATGCACTACACACATCTTTTGCCTCTGCCCAAAAGCAGAAAGGTTTTGTGAATAACTACCCTCTTTCCCCGTATTCCAAGATCAGAGGTAAATACATCTAGTGCAATGTATTACCTGAAATTATATTGCATTTTTCCTGAATCACCTATCTCTCCACAGTGYATGCAGATATGGCATGCAGAACTGTTACCACATACAATGTTTATTAGCATAAATCTCTATAACCCATTGAAGTAAGTTTTTTTTAAATGGGATTCTACAGTTTTGAACATTCAACAGCCCATTCTATAAATTGGGTGTAGTYAAACCTGGAAAGGACAATCTCTTTAAAACCAAAGGTGAACTCTTCTAGTACAACTTTTCCACAGCATGCAGTCAGAGACTGCATTTTCACCTATATTCAGAAAGGGACACGTGATAAATGGTACACTACCCACACACAGATTTTGATTATTTTTTAATTGCAAATACTGTTAACCTGCAATTTTAAACATTTAAAGATCTCTAGAATGTGATTTTAGATTCTTATGGAATATAAAGCCCTTAAGCCTCTGACTGTATGACACAGATCCCTACACAGCTATATATCTATAATGCTATTCACACCACCACAAATATGAAAAGAAAAAATCCTTGCTTCGAAAGATAAAGATAAGCTGCTATGCTGTGTAAGAAAAAGAAATTGTGCTTACATCTTGAACTGGTTCACTGTACATTGAAGCTTAATCTGAACACAGATGTGGGCTGTACAGTAAACACGGGATACATACTAGGGATATGTAATGTGAAGTACAGGAGGGTAATACTGTTCCTAAATCAGGCCGCTAACTGATCACAGCTGAATCATGAAAAACTATTTGCTGTAGGCACCTATTCATCCAGCAAGAGAGAAATAGGGTCCATTTCTTTTGCTTCGATGACAAAGGCTTCTRACTTTCGTTAAAAAAAGATTGGGTGACTCTAAGACTGAGAGGCTGGACAGCAGCCAAAGGTAAGAGTTCACCATGAGAATTTACTAATGATAAGCATGCCCAAAATGTTCAAGTACTTTATGCTTCATAGGTAAACAGAATCCTCATATTCCATCTCAAGAATTTCTTCTTCACTGCTGCCTTCACATCATCATGCAAAAATATTTCAAGACAATTCCAAAAATGCGTAATCTCTTAACACTACCACCTGTAGAGCCAGAACAAAATGAACAAAACTGTTCTGACTTTGTGAATGAAAGATCCTGTGTTTCAGTGACTAGCATTGTACACAGYAAATGCCCATTAACCAGCCAGCTGATAATGTTCAATTTTCACCATCTCCCCAAAAACCTYGTTAATGACTTCTGCAAATTACTGGCATGCAGTCAGTCTCAGTTTGTGTGAACAGTACTGCATGTAATTATGCGGCACAACTAAAACCCAGCAGGCTACAGGCCAAATCTTAGTTTCATTGCAAGGCAATGTTTTACCATAAATTTCAATGACTGCAAGATGGGATTTTATTTTATTTTTTTTTTTTTCACTTCCACAGATTCATCCAACAATCATGGATTTGAATCACTACCGAAATACGCTGCAGAGGCTTCAGCAAACTTGAGACTTGAAAGGAGAATGAGGAAATCAGTGTATCCTAGATCCTTAAAAGGCATTTACATTTCTACTTCTGGCAGTCCCTGTCTAACCCTGTTGCTCATTGTTTTTAATTTAAAACACARATTTCCCCCCCTCGGAAAATTCTCACAGGGATCCCTGTATAAGTAAGAAAGTTAGCTGGCAAGCGCGACAGGTATGTGGGTAACCCATTCAATCCCTTCCCCCTTTCAGATTAGCTATTATTAACCAGAGGCAGAGAAAGGCACCACAGGATGCTGCTTCTGTAGCTGTCTAAAGATCAGCTCCACAATACCTGCCTGATGGGGAGAGGTCCCTCACCCGCTGGAAAATGAGAAAGAAAAACCCCAAACCTACCCTGAGCAACATGAATGACTCCATTCATTTTCATATTCAAACAAGATTATTGGTAATTGCCTCTGCATGCCATGAACATGCTGCCGCTGATGAACCTTACGCTTCCATGCAGCGCATGGRTCTGTTCAGTTTTTCTCCCTTGTGTAAATAACTCTTTTGACCCAGGGCTCACATTGCTGAGGAAATCTCTTTCTATTGTCTGAAAACCAGCAGGTTTCATAAAACTATAAGCAAAGGAAGTGAGTAAAGTGTCAATCAGCAGACTTAAAATGTACTTGTTGTCAAGGCAATGCAATATCTCTCACCAGCAGTCATGTAGCTTTTGCATATTACGTCCGCCTCTCATGCAACACTTTCTCTGTCCTCCAGAGCCCACAAAGGCTGAGCAAAGGAGCCAGCTGTAATTTTACCAGCACACAGCAGTAACAAGCAGACCCTTGGATGGGGGTCTTTATGGAAAAGCTGTATATGCAGGGGGGAATGCCAGACATACGCACTAACTAAAAGCACCTGGAGCTCCCTCTCAGGTGAACTCACTGATAAAGACATCACTGATTTWAAACACCAAATCCCCTTCCCATCACCCTGTTGGGGTCCTAAGGCACTGCCAGCTCTGACTGTCCCTGCCCAGTTCCCTGGGGCTCCCCCCACCCTGCCTGCAGCCCAGGACCCCACGTCAGGAGCGGGGGCTGCCAGCCCCTGCCCCAGCATCACCATGTCCCCACGGCCCTGCCCTCCCGGGCCCACCTCCCGTCCCGTCCCCGTCCCCATCCCCATCCCCAGGGAGGTGCCCGATGCTGAGGGTTGGGGCTGCCACCCAGCTGGGGTGGTGGGACGGGTTGGGCTGCCAGGCCCCGCCAGGACGGGGCACCCCCAGAGCTCCTGGTGCCCAGGGAGCCCCAGCCCTCGCCACACCCCAGATGTCCCTGCTTTCGTGTTATGCCTAAGTAAAAAAAAAAGAAGGCTCATGAAATTGGGATATATAAGGGGGAAAAAAAGCTTTGCAATTAGAACTCTTAAATCTTCCTGAACAAGATCTAGTATTTCTAAAGAAGAAGATAGAAATAATAAAAAAAATTCAGATTCTCTTACAAGTCAAGCAGAAATAAAAGGTCACAAAAAATGATTTGCTTTTCCCACCAAAACTTAGACCAGCTATCAGTGACTAATGGATCATTAAACAGAATATTGTTACTTTATTGAAAAAGGACATCTTCTGAAGCATTTTTTATTCATTTTTTTGCAGAAGTTGTTTCATTTTGCCTAATTTTGCAATATTAAAGTGAATGTCAAAAAGGGCCATCTCTTGTCAGTTACAAAGTTATTCAACTGAGTCCACTGCATTAATTACAGACTGTATACTGCCGTACAAATTATGCCTGAAATAAGAATGAATGAGAAAAGCCAAATTAGTGTGTGAAATACTTATCTGAAACTAAGATTTCTGCATGCCTTTCTAAGAAAATCAATTTCCAAAATCCAATTGTTTTTTCTTATCATGACAAGCAACCAGCCAGCAGTATATTGGTATTTTATTGATGGGTACAGTAAAAGAACACATAAAAATATTTTCTGTAGACTCATTTACAGGCTTTTCTCCATGTTTCTTCATGTGACATTTCTTCAGTTGATGTCTATTCCCCTTAAACTTTCTAAAAATAGTCTTTGTCTTGAAAGATCTGCTTTGATTAAGACATCCTTCCTTTACACTGCAAAAGTTAGGAAACCACTTCACCATGCCACAGGTTTTTTTTTTCTTCCAAACACTAGAACCAACTAAATTAAAAAGACATGCTTTCCCCTAGATCAAGTCCTTGGAAGTACATCTGCAGGTGCCCCAGTTTTACTAACCACTGCAGATGCACTGAAATGTGGAAATCAGCTTTCAAGTCAACACATACGTACCTTCTACCTCATGCACCACACGTTTTAAACATCTGACAACAGTTTTATTTCAGGACGGTTAATCATCCATGAGTATTTCCTTATAAAGCCTGTTTTCAAGAGAACCTAACTAGACCATAAAAATTTGCTTTAGGCAGAGACAAGCACAAACCAAAACTTAATGCTTTTAGTTTGTTTCCAGAATAATAAAAATTTGTTTGAGCACCCCTAAGTCATTGACACCAGTGAGTCCAGTAAAAATAGCTTTTACTTTTAAATTCAGTTTTACTAACCAGAGTGTAAAGATGCCCAACTGTTCTGATACTTATTTTAGGTCTAAGATGCTTCAGAGAACAAGCAAAGTCTGTCAGAAAAGACTTTTCTYGAGGAGGGAGGGGCTCTTATTACAAAAGGCTCCCTTTTCTGTATCTCACAGACCAGAGCTGCCACTGGAAAGAAAGTCTGTTGTAGGTCATGCTCCTGTAGCATTTCTCCTGCACATCAGTGAAATTTCGGAGGGGTGTTTTCAAGTKCACTCTGTACTCATCTGCCTCTCCTCTTACTAACATCACCACCAAATTCCCCGGGGCCCAGTGAGAGCTCAGGGAAGTCACACTGGACATTTTCTCATAAAATGTTAACAGTGACTTAAACATACAACATTGTTTAAAAATAGAAGCATTCATTTTTCTAATGCCCCCACCTTTGCCCCATGTTTTTTTTCTTTCTTACTTCAGATGTACTGACCAACTGCCTAAACCATTGGTTTCCCATTTGGTCCGATACAATTATTTGTAGACAGCTATAAGAACAGTGATCTTTAGACTCAAATAGAATTTTTGTATTGTAATGTTACACATACAGGATATTTAYATAAAGGCATGATACACTATCCTGTCTGTAAAACTCTTTCCCCATCCGCTCGCACCCCAGACTCAAGCCTATCAAAATTCCTTTAAGAGTTTCTTTATATTTTTTAGAAACAAAGAAACTGCCACAATCGAACCACTCATTTGCTAGAAGCAGGTGCTTACTTACAATGTACCATATGTATAAAGCATCCCAAACTCCTAAGCACTGCTGTCAAATCCTACCAGGCATATAATTTATACACAAGTACACAGAGCATACATTTCCCACACCTTTATCCTCTCTTTTCTGCCTTAATTTCTTCTTTTTTTTTTTACTCTGTTCACTCCCCATTCTTTTTTTACTTTCTTTATCCTCTGAATATTTTTCTATTTGTCCTCTACATCAAGCAGAATGTCCTGAGAGCAACATGAGTTAAACCATGTTTGAATTTAGCTATTCATACTGCAGTAAGCATATGGATTCAAGCCTACACAAAGTCCTCTTATTCATAAATAAAAGAACAGTAGGAATGGTCTTGGACTAAGCCTCCAAACTGACCTCCCCAGAACTTGGAGAAAGTTCAGGTCTAACTTGACCTTCCCTAATCAGGACCATATATACGTACAAGTAAAACCCATCACATTTTAGACAAGAGTTACATAAGAAAGGTATAAAATTCTGAAAAATATATCAAAAATGAAGAGAAATGAGAAGTGCATATTGGGGACAAACATACAAGTGACTTGAAAAATGCAGGGTTTTTTCTTGACTACTCAGACAGAGTGCTAGCCATGCCAATAAGACTTGCTAAGCTAAGGCATGTCAAGGCAATGTTTCTCAGCTTGGCATAACATTTTGACAAGTCTTTTAAGGCCTTAAACTTTAATGAATATGGAAGCAATAATAAGAATGCACGACATAYACAGTGTGTGTTTGCTGCCTAATAGGATGTTTTTCTACCAGAATGTGTTCTGCCTGTAACCTCCCACAATGTGGCTGGGTAATCTAATGAACTCACAAATGCTGTTAAACTCAATTCTTTATTATAAAAGTCCATGTGGTTTTATTACCTGTGTACACAAATACATCTGTATTTCCTACCCATTATAAATATAAATCAGGAGAGAAATAAGGATTCAAACTTCACCCTCATCCATTCTCAAAAATTGCAGTAATCTTATTTTCACCATTCAATACTCACACATACAGAAATGCAGGTGCTTATTTCTAGCATTTCTAACATAGTAAATTAAACCAAAGAGGCGTCAGGACCCATGTTTGATAGGAGGGCTCAGGTAGCCTTTTTAAAAATTAACTCCTGCAAATGAGGTCTTGTTCCCCTGCAGAGAACCGCATTCTTCTGGTCAGCACAATTACACAAGTGTCTTAAAGAAGTGTAAGATTTCTCATCCACAGGGACAGAAAAGTTCGGATAGTGCTAAATATTCTCCTTCCTCTTTCCAAGTAGCTTCCTCATAAACACATGCACTTTCCTGCTGATGCATAAAACTCGTCTGTTAGACCGAGCAATGTCTTAGATCCAAAAAGTGTTAAACACTGCACAACTAAATCTTTTTAAAATTCGACTGAAGTAAATGGCAGCACACACAATCCTGAAGTTGTGCATATATTTCTAGGACAGATGTCTATGAGATATTCCTGTTGTAAAGCAAATGTTATATTCACTTTTCCTTTTAAAAAAACACGTACAGGTAGACATTTGGAGAAGACTCTGAGAGTGTTTTAGCTCTGTTACTTTACAGTTTATAAGAACAAACCCGTCTGCACTTCTGTCTAGATGAAAGCAGTATTTTAAAACACTTATTCAGTTTTTATCTAATTTGTCTTAATATCATAAAATGGAAACACCCTTTTTAACGAGCAGAAACATCAATCAGTTCAAATGGAGTAGCCTTCAAGTAATTTCCAATAGATATCATTATATTGCTTTTTCTCCCCTGTAACAATAAAAAAAGTGGCACAAAACACTGTCCCCAAATGACTGATATGCATATTCTTTCCATCCATCGTATTTCTGGGAGCATAACAGTTATAACACCACGGTTAATAACTTCCTCTTCAAAAATCATGTTCCATTTTTGAGAACATATTATGGGTCTATAATGAAACTCAGCAAAATGTTCTTTACTGGATAACACTCAATTTTTAGAACTATGTAAATTTCTCCAGGTATGTAAGAACATACCCACACAGCAGAAAAAAATCTGAGGAGTTTTGGAAGTGGAAAGGTCCTACAGTCAGAGAATCTTACTTTTTCACACATGGCTAGTTTTATCATTGTGGTATATTTATAGTTACACACACAGACCTACAATCTTTAAAACAAACTATCCTCATTACGTATTACATGATATATCATGTTTAAGTGATACTTCTTCACAGAAATCACGTCAGCTACTCACAGAAGAAATTAGTTCCGAGAAGCTCTATCTTTTACTCTGGCTTTGTTTGTTCCCCACTCATTTCGACCAGGGCCATTCAATTGTGAGGAACAAACTGGAAGCAATTCTGTTTATTTCCCTTCAATATTTCTTAGGATGAGGAAAAGAAGTCAGACTTTTTGAGTGCCACTCAGTTGCAGGTAATGAATATTAAGGCTCTGGCTAGTGCCAATTAGAGCCCATTTTGCAAAGACTGGTGTGCCTTGCATGACCTCCTCTGTCCTTGGAAATGGCAGAGTTTKTTTGTGTCCGATTTGGGAAACTCATTGCTTTGTGATGCAGAAACAGGGGTCAGGTAGGAAAAATGCTCATCCTACCAGCATACCTCCCTCTGCTTCTGACTCCCTYCCAAGTCTTTTTGTGGCTGTCTCCTCAGCTGGAGATGTCTCCACCTACCACACTAGCCGTGCACTTGCCAYAGTGCCTCATCTCCAGAGCACCCTTTGTGCCAACTTATGTATGAAGGTCTAATGAGAAAGTCCTGCTCCTTTCATYCACAGTTTGCAATGAGAGGCCCCGATTATTCTGTATGACTCAAACAAGTACTTCCACTGATCTGATTGGGACTAGGGAGGTGAATAGAGATGAGCACGTATACAAGTGTTCACTCAGTAAAAGCCTATACAATCAATGAGAAAAGGACACACAAATATAACAAGTACCTTCTTCTGAACACAGGTTACCCCTGTAACCCATACTAAGTGCTACGGAATAATTCACTACACACAAGCATACATTACCTGTGATTTTTCAAATACGGGATTAGCAATAGTCAGCGATAGCMTAGTTTTTATACAGGGTGGTGTACGATCCATGCGCTGACATCTTACCAGAATGTAGTGCATTATAAGTGTACTGGTGAATATTTGCATTGGTTTAACATAAAATCAAAACCAAACAGCAAAGCAATGAATCTCCAAGAATCACTCCCTTCTTCCTCAGTAAATCAGAGAAGAACCCTTTCCCCTAGTTTTGTCCCCTGCATGAATAAACACTGCCTGGGGAAGCAGTCAACACCACAAGCAGAGTGAATGTGAGTGTGTGTGTGTGTGTGTGTGTGTAGGGAGGAGTCATTGTGGTAACATTACGTAAAGTGCACCCAACATGCGCGTAAAACTGCTACAGACTGTCACAGACCTTCACAGGAAACCCACTGCATTCAGACACCGATTGAATTCAATATTGAAACTTCAGTATTCCTCTGAAGTTATCGACTGGGATGGCTGAGATGGTGGCCACCTCAGGAGTTACTGCAGCTTCTGCTGAAGTCCACAACTGTAGAGTGCAAGGAACAACCTGGCTCCTCTGAAGATCAGGCACAGATGAGACTTGCARTAGATACTTCTGCTATGACCTTAGAGTTCACTTCAATCTCCTTTTCAATCTACAATGGATCCAGATTATGAGTAACTCTTAACATTGTTCCTAAACAATACAATAGGACAAGAAACTCTTCATGTTTTTATCCCAGTAGATAATTACCATATCCATACTGTTAGTTCTTCATGTCATTTATTGCATCCTCTCCTTCTCTAGCCTGTCTAAAGTCTGTAGCACTTCCCTCTCCAGTCCATATACAATTTCCAAGATCTGCATTGCCTCTCTCTTCTCTTTGCATCTTTTCACCAATTTCACTCCTGCAGAGCATTAAGTGCAAATGTTTTTCCCTCCACTTCCAAAGTTATTGTCTAACTTGGCCTAGATTACAGACCTAACCCAACATTTGAAAACCTCCTCTGCCTTACCTCTACAAAAGGACAGACGTGATTCTGATTTTCTCATAGCGTATTCAGTCTCTTACTCCGTGCTGAACACTACACTTCAAATACTTTATTTGACACTTATTTGTGAAGTATCTTAATTTCAGGAGGAAAAAAARAGAGAAAGAAATGTATGCTAGTTCTATACAACTGCGGTGAATAAGGATTCAAATTCTGTATTTTTAAACTAATTTCAAGAAATCTGGCCTCTTTTTAAAAACATAGGTCAGCAGCTCTTCTGAGAAAGGAGAGAATCAATTACTTGCTTAGGGATTTATACAACATCTACAGCTAGAGATTAGTTCAAATAAGAAAAGGGGAAAATGTGCCTGTCCATCCAACCACAGAAGTTTATCTGACTACACACTGAAGGAGCAGCAACATACTGCTATGCTTGAGTAGGCTGTGTTCATGACAGCTCATTGGACTGGGACGTGATATATGAATTTCCTGGAAACCTCACAGAATGAGAACAAATCTTGCTGTAAGATCTGTTATGTGATATCCTAGGATTTTCTTTTGCTCAGTCGCCTATGAAAGACTGTGATAGCTATAGTCATTTTCCCTTCTGCATTTCTAACCTACACATCTCTAACGCATTAAAAAAGGCAGGAGGGAACAAACATCCATCCTCTAATGTCTCCTGTGAACTGTTCTTTGTTCTGACAATCAAAATAGAACTTGTAATATTCTGATGAGATGAAAAATGTTTTATTGGATGGCACAATGCTCACTGCTCATGCACAGGAGCAGAAAGCTAAAAGATGTAGAYTTCTAATAATTGTCTGCCACACCCCGACAAGCTCTTCTTTTCTTTTTGTTCCTGGATATATTCTTCATTAGAAACAATCAGCTGTTGTTATAATTGCCACATATATATTTGGCCAATCTAAGCCATGACATTCTCRGATTCAGACATGAGATTTTTCTCATGCTTCTTAAGAAATGGGATTAATTAACTTATACATATCCATCTTTTTCACAATTTCTCCTAAGGAAGTTAGAATGAATTCTYGACTACTATAGAAAAGTGAGCTTTTGTGATTTTTCTGAGAGGATTAAGCACTTTCAGTAAAAACCTCCATCATCTCTAAAGGTCACTCCTGATCAAGTCACAAGCACCAAGAAGTGGGACAAAAGGTCCCAGCTGACAGGTCACTGGAGATAGAAACCTGGAAAACTGGATTCAATTTTCAATATGGTATTGACTCCCTGGGTACCTGGGCAAATCATTTCCTCATGCCTTTGTGTCTCTCTCTCTCTGTAATATAAGAGAAATATACCTTGAGATCTAGCTAAAGAATGTGACATGAGATGTAGTTTGAGATTCACTAATGGAGGATCAGAGCCTGTATGAAAAGCAAAGTATGTTATTATTCCTCRTCTTACAGATTCTTCTAAAAATAACTATTTCCACCAAACACTTTGTATGTCAGCTGCCCCTCGTGATCAAAAATTTTGAGAATACACATAGCCCTAATAATCTGATTTAAGGTATATAATCTGAAGGAAAGAAATCATGCTGCTGCAGTACCACACTCTAGTATAAAACTGTACAGACCAGTATCAAGCATGTCTAAATACTAGGCTTATTTTCAGATTTACTTCACCACCATTTCCCCCTCTCCAAGATGACTATAAAGTAGRAATTATCAAAACAATCAGTCAAGAGAAAGCATCTTCAGGTAAGCTCTAGCTGACTCGCCACTGGATTTTTATCCCTCAGACGGGAAAATACATCCAATTATAAAACAGTGGCCTTAAAACCACCCTGCATTTCCAGAGTCCCATGGAGAAACTGCCAAACTTTGAGGTGAGAAGATCTTGTTCTCACTCCCCGAGCTGAAAGTGAAGTTTGCATGGGAGCAACCAGATGCAGGCTCTCGGCAGGAGACGCCTCTGGGCTTCCAGGAGGAGACACCAACAGGGTGTCAGCTTCACTGAACTGCAGGGGTTGTCTCAGCCTGTCTCAGAATCATGAGCTCCTACTGTCTTTCAGGATGAGAGATGTGAACATCATTATGCATGGGTTTCCAAGTGCTACGGAAATGAGCAATTACATTCGCTTCATTATCTGAAGACCGTGGCTCAGGCTGATGCTTGTGAATGTTGCTGTCCTTGCCACAAAAGAGCATAAATTAGGAGGAGGAACATCTCAGCTGCATATTTGAATTGTATTATCAATGTCAGTCAGCTCAACATAGTGCTGACAGTTATTTCTGACCATTTAGTGCCTTTTAACAGACTACACTAAAYAGCTAAAACTGATTCACTTTCCCAGGTGACTTGGAATAAAAAAAAATGAATGTTTAAGTATTTTATCTCCTTAGAGTTTTCTAGGGCTATGTTTGACAGTTCAATGTGCTTCCACACTGGAAGCACTTAAAAACTTCCTAGACTATTGTTGGAAAACGTTGTTTTCTAAATCAACAGCTTCACAAGCTTTGAGGAG
Source organism: Oceanodroma leucorhoa (assembly GCA_030449065.1). NCBI lineage: Eukaryota > Metazoa > Chordata > Aves > Procellariiformes > Oceanodroma > Oceanodroma leucorhoa. The sequence goes on from JASVER010000202.1 coordinate 603,835, forward strand.
ACACAGAACACATTTAGTACAGTAATCTGGAACTAGGTTTAAGTACAAAAGAGAAAAAAAAGAGAGACTTTCATGAAGGGCATTACTATTAATAAATTATAATGCAGATTCAATGTTGCCCTGATACTTCTGCAGTATCACTGATTGCTTGTGAACAGGTAAGAAAGAAGATCCGCAAGTTAGACACATGAAAGAACAAGAATTGACACAGGCTGAATGGCATTATTAATTCAGTTGATATCAYTGAGCTTACAGAAAATTGGTAAACGACATGTAGAAGAGATGGTGAGAGACTTCCTTTAACTGCACAGGTCCTGAAGTACACCTCCATTTGTGGCATACATCACCTGGCACAACGGAGCAGCTGGATTTGTTTATGATAACTCAGGCTGCCGCTCAAGAGTTCTGCCTGTGGCCACTCATCTTGCACAACAGGACAGTACCAGACTCTCCWCATTCCCCATGGGATTTCAAGAACCAGTGAGCATGGGTGGGTTAAGGCTGCATGCAGTAGCTCGCACACCTACAACACATGGAAGTAACTCCCACGCAATCCTGAATGGACAGGAGCATTTGGGACTTCACGCAGAGACATACTCGCCCCTCAGAGACATAGTGAGTCCTCCCTTGGTGCTCTTTTAATTGCTTTAAAGTTTCAGTTGATACCCTGGCTACAGTGAATACCTTATCAATTTTACTCCCAGTTCCCAGGTTCCCCTAACATAAAGAAGACAGACAGCTCCTCCTTAAAGAAATTCACCAAGCTCGCAGCTAATGAGACTCTCTGCCTGTGGCATCATTGCCACAGAAGACTAATTCCAGATCTTCAACTGCTCTCACTTCACTCTGAAGTACCTCCCCCAGTTGAGGAAAAACTGCTGCTGGTTACAAAGAGGAGAAAAATGTATCTTTTTTTACCAGAGAGGCTTCCTCTTTTCCCTGCCCCAAAAGGAACGTGATAGCTGAGAAAGGGCTGAACAAGGTGACCTCATTATTAAGAGCCTAAGGAGAGATACCTGCTGCAATGCAGCTTTTAGATGCRTATATCTAAAAATCTTTAAGTTGCTGTGAGGTAGGAAGACCTCAGACTCATAACACAAGGGCACATTTCATTGCCAACACTGTGGTTACTAGTAGAGAACTCTGCAAGCTAATTATTATTCAATCTGATAATTTATACTTTGATCAGAATAAAAGGATTCCCCTCTGGGTGTAGCTCCTTCTTCTCCCTCAGACACCCGACATTGCTGAAATTGAAGGCCATAATTCAATTAACAATGGATGGGAACTTTTAATGAAAATTAACCATTCAGAAACAGATATTGATGCCACGGAAATGCAGATACTCCCTATGAAGCATCACTGGCTGTCATGTGGATGGGAAAATGCAGAGACATCTTAACTTGGAATTATACACCAGATCTGCAGACCACAATWCAATGAAGTGGTTAAGCGCATGCTTAGATTTCATTAATCTGCTTTGCCATATGCTTAAATTTATTCTGTACTCGTAACATTACTAGCCAAAAGGTATACACTTTCACACTAGTAAAACTTTCCTGATTGCTAAACCACCTTTGGATATCTGTGATTTCTTATGACATACACAAAAGCGATGCCTAGATTTCTGTATATAGTAAATAAAATGTGAAACAGGCTCCATGGCTGGGGCTGGAACTAGTKCTAACCGTTTGCAAACCGGCACTGCTGAAAGGCCGGCCACAGACCACCACAGCTCATGTGACTCATGGTTCAAAATGACTTAACGCGATTGCCAGGCTTAAGTTTAAAAAGCATGAAATGATGGACAGTTGGAAACACAATGCCTACATAAGGTCATATGTTGGCAACTTTTGAAAGTTTCACGTTCACTTTTTTTGGGAATACAGTTGGGAAWATAAAATCAACATAGTGAGCTCTGCTTCTAACAGTCCCCCTCCTCCCCATTATTGCCTTTTGGAAAGCTGTTCTGGAATCTCATCAGACCAATGATAAGGGACTTTTTTTCTAATTTCTGATGGAAATTTATCCATCACTGGTTTAAAGCAATTTACTCTTGTTCTAATATTGGCCTTCAGCTTAAACAGACTGTTTATCTCCCTGGCATTTACTCCTTCAGTGCATTTAGAGACAGCAATCATTTCTCCTTTCAGTACTTTTTCTGAGAGGTTACATAAGAGACTAAAACAAATCTCCCCTTGTAAGGTAACAAAAACATGAACAGAGATCAGRGTGGACAGAACTACTATTTCTGAACATGGCCACATAGTCTTYCGTATCAGGAGATTCCAGATTCTTCTCAACAGATACTTGTACAAGGGCTCTAACAACCCTGTTCAATCTACCTGCGTCTCCACAAGYRTCCCAGAATCACTTAGGTGGGAAGGGGTCTCAGGAGGTCATTGAGYGCAGCCTTCCAATCAGGTTTTGAACACTACCAGGGCTGGAGATTCWCTGGGCAACCTATTCCAGTACATAATTATCTCCATAGTAGAATTTTTTCCTTATAGTTACCCAGAATCTCCYGTTTCAGTTTAGGACCACTGTCTCTCATTCTTCTGCTGTGCACCTCAGGAATAAGCCTGGCTTCGTCTTCTTGATAACCTCCTCCCAGATTCTGGAAGATTGCTATTAAGACTCCCCAAAGCCTTCTGTTCTCCAGGCTGAAGAAGCCCAGTATCCTCAGCCTCTTCTCACTGGGCACGTGCTCCAGCCCCCAACCATCTTGGTGACCCTCCACTGAACCTGCTGCTTTGACATTCAGAGCTGCCTCCCACAGGATCCCTTCCACTGTGAACTGCTCATTCCCAAAAAGGGCCACCAGTCTCCTCTTTGTCCTTGCCTGTGTTTCCCAAAGAGCTGCTATCTCCTTACCACAGATCTCCAGCCATGAGAGCTACCCCACCACTTCTCMGCTATTCCAATGATTTCACAGTTCTGTGTCCATACATGGAGCTCTAGCTCCTCCTGTTTGTTTCCTAGGCTGCACTCATTTGTGTACAGGCACTTGAGATGGGTTCTCTTTTGACTTGTTTTATCTTTCTTGAGGGCTTTCTCACTCCATTGCTCTGCCCCTTGAACTTACCCCTAACCGCTACTCCCTCACTTAACTGTAAGCTGTCATCACCATCCTCCGATATAACCCAGTTTAAAACCCGTCTCATCAGTTTGGCCAGCCTGTTGGCAACGATGTTCTTTCCTTGCTTTGTCAAATGGACCCTGTCTCTCACTAGAAGCTCTCATTCCTCAGAGGAACCTATGATCAYAGCCAAAGCACCCAAGCCAAAGCACTTCTTGTGACACCAGCTACATGGCCAGCCGTTAACTCACAGGTTGTGCCTTCACCCACCTGAGCGTTTCCCCCTCATCCACAGGATTGAGGAAAACTCTACCTAGGCTTGCCTTTGCGTAAAGAGCTCTGCAGTCTGTCTTGTTTTGCTTCAGATTGCCCTTGGCAGTGTCACTGGCATCCACATAGATGAGCAGTAAGAGGTTAACAGTCCAAGGGCCAGACAAGCCTTARCAGTCTCGCCGCAACATCCTGGATCTAGGCCCTTGCCAAGCAACACAACTCCTGTGAAAGCATGTCTGGTCAGCAGATGGGTGCCTTYGTCTCCTGCAGAAGGGTATCTCCAATCACTGTTACCTGCTGCTTCCACCTGCTGCTAACGCTCAGATGGTTCTCCCAGAAGGAGCTTGTTCCCTTTCGTTGGCTATTAGGGCACACTACCAATTCTGTAAATTTAGATCTGAGGATGGAGAAGCAGCCTTTCTTCTGCTGCCAAGTCACAAGCTTCCTGCTTTTAACAGGAACACAATAACTCCATATATCTTGATTTTAGGATTAGGAGTAGGAAGCCCGTGCTCCCATGAAGGTCATTGGGCCCAACTGCACTGTTGGGTATTTTTGATTGCAGCTGACGTGAGAATGACAGACTCATTACAGTCTTAAAAGACACTGAAGAACTCAGTCCCTGATCACTGTTTCCTCTTGGGATGTTCTGTTACAGCAGAGAGTGAGTGCTGAAGTAATGTAACCAGTTGTTACCAACATGAAGAAAATTCAGACTGCAAAATAAATCACTTCCCATGGCAAAGCTGAATAGTTCTAGCTAAAACTTGTTTAGCAGGGTAGTACGGCATTTTCCCTAGAACCTCAGAAATTACTAAATATTATCATTCTTCTGCACTGACCCTTTTTTAACAGTAAGTGTAAACGTAGAAAATCCACACAGTTGACACCACTGCCCTGGCAGATACAGAATTAACAGCGATACTGTACGGGATTGGAAAAGCCTAAGCAATTTCATAAGGGATTGAATTTAAGAGAAGATGTATTTTCAAATATAACTGAGGCCAGAATACGGATGATCACCTTCTGCAACTTCAACTAATGACATTACTCAGGTATGAGCAGAAAGGACCACTTTAAAGTTTTCCTCYAAAGGAATCTATCAACCCTTCAGGCTTGATCAACCATTAAGTATTCAGCATTCTGATTTTTTTTGCTTTTGTAGTAGGCAATAATTTATCACCTACTATCACTTCAATTTTTACTGTCATTTACATTCAGTCTAGGAACGATAATATTGATTTTCCCTGCTATTTTTTTAATTGTGCGCAATAAAATATTTTCTAGACATTCATTTTCTTTCCAGAGGAGGCTCTGTCAGAGATTACAGACTTCTGATACCTGTTAGGTTCCCTACAGAACTTTCTGTAATTCCAGGGAGGGAGTGACCCTCAAATTATCACTGAAATCCATTTAATACTCAAAGACGAAAGTTCTTACTACAAAACTTTGGTGAAATTCACCTCAAGCAAGGCAGTAAGATGCCTTCAGAGAGAYAGTGTAACTTAGTGGGTAGCACAGAACCCTAGGACTTGAGAAATTTGGGGTAACACAATAAAGCTGAACAAAGAGTTATAACTCAGCAATAATTTAAGGGTGATGCATAGGCATGCTGCAGTAGACATCACCCCAATAGTTTCCAATACTACACAGACGAGGCCACTTTGGTCATCGGTACAACTGCAGAATCGAGAGGAAATACTGTGAGACCCAAGAGGAATACATGAAGCCAGAATGACAAAAGGGTATCGATGAATTAATGCTTCATAGCATGGAGTTGTAACTGTGGGGAGGAGACGAATCCTGGGAAAAATCTTCAGGGCAGCAGTGGCTGCTTAAGTTAAAGCAAGAATATTTTTTACAAAACTAAACTAAAAAATTAAGATACCAGGATGTGCCGAGAAAAGACAGTTGATGGGATCCAAGAAAAATCCAGAGGGAAAAAAAAAGGAAAGAAGAAGAAACAAGATTAGAAAGAGAAAGTAAGGTCTTGCTGTACGATGATTAATTTGTAAGGGGAGTACACTCTGATCAGGCAAGTCACAGAAAGTGTTCATAATTATCCCTCTAAGTCCCCTTAGTCCTTTATGTCTAATGGTTAACCTTGAAGCTTCAAAACATTGTATTACTCACTCTAGGTGTCAGGTGGTAGAAAAATATATTAAACCACAGCAATAATTATAAAAATACTACAAAATTGTTCTGTAAAGTACCAGTCTATGAGACCTTCATGCAGACAAGCCTTTGAATCATTTTTCTCTTTTAAAGTAGAAAAATATGGCACCTTAGTACATAATTTAATAAGCTTTCTACAAGTATTTAATTCCATTGATCAAATTTGGAATCCATGTTAACAGTCTTTTAAAATGCCTTTTTTTTTTTTTTGGTCAAAAATCTATTCACAAAAAGCTTGGGAATTCTTTAGCTTGCTACAAAATACCCATGTAGGATCAAAGTCCTACCTGGAAAAAAATCCAAACAAAACTAGACTGAACACACACACATGCACGCACACTCCAGTTTTGTCCTGTTTATTTACAGAAAAAAGACTAAATGAACACACAGCAAGTGMAAATACTGCTGTGGTCTTCTTCAGCTTACCACTATCACCAAAATAGGAGAAAGTTTTACCAGCTTCCCATTGGTCTCAGTTTAAGCATCAGCTCCTACCAATAAGCAAACATCAAAGACAAACGTTATATGTTTTGCTGCTGATCATTTAACATAAAGCAGGCAACTTGTGCTGCAGAAGAATTGTTTTACAGTACAGTAAATTATTAATACTACATTGCACACAAAAAACCAAAGTATCAGACCACTGCAGAAAGAAGTTTGTTAAGGGTGGAGATGAAAAGAAGGATTAAGACTTCAAAGGAAACACAAGTAATTGAGACATTTGGGGAAAAACCCAGCTCTGAGAAAATTAGCTTTATAACAGAAAACGTCTTGTGCTTTCCATAAAGCAGCAGAACAGATATTATCATATTAACAAGATCATATTGCGACAGCTAGCGGCAACAACAGAGAGGAGGAACCTCATTGGAAGAGCTTTATTTAGGGTCAAAATTCTCTTAGATGATCATCCATCAGCTGCTGTAGTAACTAATAAAAAATCTGGACAAAGACTGAAAAATTTTGAGAGCAGAACCACTGAAATTTACCAAACACCAGATATTGATTCAGAATCAAACTGAATGACTCCAGAATTTAAAAATACATAAGTAATCCAAACAGACTCCTTACATCACCTTCTCCTGCAGACAACCATTAAGATGTGAATTTAAAAACAGCTGTGTGATTAACATATCCTGCTATAGAGTATTACTTGTTTCTTAAGAATTTTGAGCAGATGAAAATCTCATTTAGTAAAGACTGTTGTTTTTCACTTGGCAATGATGGTTTGGTATTTTCCTTTCCTCTCTGAAAGGTAAGTATTTTTTTTTAAAGTGCTTACCTGCAAGCTAACAAATTGACTTATGAATTTCTTATAATCTGTTTGTTTAAGCAAAGGCTGTAGGATGAGACTTATAAAAAAATATTTTGCATATGTCTTCATTATACAGAAGTAATCCTAACTATTAGATGTCATCCTCTGCAAAAAAGTCCATGAAAAATCCACATAATTCCAAATATTTCATAAAGCAGATGCAGATTGCACTTTTAACTGATGCTAAATGAACTGCTTGAAAGGATATGAGTGTTTCAAAAGCTAATTATTAATTCTAAGATACTATATAAGCTTTGTATATTTCATACTACACATTTGCTGATGCTGGAATAGAACTAAGTTATAAAGAATTTAGCTGTTAAGAGAAAATCCCATTAAAATTTTCCTTTTGTAACAGTGAGAAGCAAGATAGCAAGTAAATCTTCCCCAGGTCAAGATGTAATTGACAAAAATGAATTAAATTTGGATCACTGTTATCCACTAAAACACAGAAATCCTGTGGTAAACATGAAGCAACACCATTTCACAGCCATCAATTACCAYGAAATAAACCTGAGTCACTTGGACCTGGAGCCTTTTGAAGGTCCCATTTACACAGGCCCACTACAAAAACACATGATAAAAATGACTGAACGATCATTAGCCCAGCTGGATTTTCCCAGGGAAGAAGAAAAACACAGGCTGTGACTCTAACAGTCTTATTTTAAGAACAGAAGTTGAGTTGTAATCAACTTCTCAAAGTTTCTTACCAAAGAAGGAAACTAAAGCAGCTAAACATAGCAACTTTTTTCTTGAGAAGCCATTTAAATGTGCTACTGAAGCTCTGGAAGCACAAAAACCCTTTCTGCAAGGGTTTCTGTGAAGGAGTCAGGCTCCCAGAGAAGGGCTTGAGTAAGACTTTTCCACTGCTATTATTTTTGACATTGGCAGTTTCTGTCCAGCTGAATGGCTGGCTTTCTCATAGAAAAAGTCACAAAAAGATGTATTTATCGAAGAACAAGAAGTTGTGTATTTGCAAACTCCATAGACACTCATTCAAGTGACCTACAAGGAGCTCGAGACTCGCTGCTTTGTCAACTAGTTCCAACATGCTCTTTGAGAGCAGATACCGAACAGGAAAGACAGTCTTTCAGGACATAAATATTTTAAGTACTAAATATACGTTTAAATATTTTGTTCAAATATTAAATATATGTTTAAATATTAAATATATATTTAAACCCCTTCCTTGGCAATTGGGACCTTTTTGCAACTGAAGCTACCCACAAAATGTACTAATAATACAGGAAAAGGAGACATTAAAGGTTATCCCCAAATTTCCAAATTCCAAAGTTATCCCCCAGAAGAGGCCCACTCACTAAGGATTTTCTCCACTGAGTGCCAGTGCAAGCCAGATCTTCTTCTTACACATATGAGGCGGTACCAAACTGATCCGTACCCACTCAYGTGGTACCAACTCACTCTTGAAGTTCCTGCAAAATTCAAGGAACTGGCTGCCAGAAGAAAACTCAGAAGTTGAAGGTACATACCCTGAACTTCCCATTAATCTTTACTCTACAAGCATGGACACAAAGCAAACCAAGTAACACTGGCATAGAGAATTGCATCAACGAACTCCAGTAAAGTTTCCAGTCTTGTACCTTCCCTCACTTGTACCTACTGCAGTGTCCCCATCCAGGAGCGGATGTCCATGCCTAGTCGCTCTGTCTGCATTTGTAAAACGGTTCAGGTAATACTCTCTGGACCTCAAGCCAGCTGGCACAGCACTGCTCATATGCATACGCTGTTCTCTCTTGTCCCCAAGACAAGGTGGTACCCTCCAAACGCTTAGTAAGCAGTTACTGGCCTGTGCTAACCCCAAACTGTGCCCAGGCACTGTCYGCAAGAATGATAGCTGGCTCCCACTAATACTGTGCTTGGGACTATGCTAACTAATTAGCTGCACAGTCTACTCTATGGCAATATTTATGTAAATTAAGGGCCTTATTAATACTGCGGTTACTATTACCATAATACTATGTTCCACCTCGGTGMAGAGCTGAGAATATAATGGCGTTTTGTACAAAACTAAACAAGCCTCACAGTACCCATTCAGAGAAGGACGTGGGTTTTATCCAATTTACAAACTAGGAGACTGGGAAACCAAAAGCCTATACAATTTACTTCTCTTCAATGAAACAGTAGTAAAGAGCCAAGAATAAGTAATGGGACTCCTGATTCTTACTGCTCATATTTAGCTGCTGGACTACTATCTATGATGTTAAATTATTCATCATTTCTCACAGGGAAGGCAGGCATGCGCTCACAAGAAAAGCTGCGTGCAAGAAAAAGGTTATCGAAGTATTAACACACTCTTTCAAAAGAGTTAGCTAACTGACAAAAATATGCTGCTGTAACACATTTTCATGTGTAGGCAGCAATTCTTCTCCCCTACATCCCAGGGCTGGAATCCTGCATGGGGAACGCTGAACTGCTCAGTATAATGTAAAAGACAGGCCTCATTAACTCTTGGACATCTTCTCATTTCTTGGTCATAAATCCTATTACCTTGTATTACAAACTGCCATAAAACTCACAGATAAAAGATAATTTATGCTCGGTGTACAGAAGCTAATGTTTCTGTACTCCTGAGAAGCACACTACCAGAAAATGAGAAAGTATGTATGTGAAACCTTAAGCCATTCATACTGAGCATGGCTAGCATGATAAACATGACTCTAAGGGCCCAATGCTCTTCAGCCAGTCTTTATTCTAATGGTAATTGATATTACCAAAATTTCAAGCATAAAATGTATGGACTGTTGCATAAAATATCCTGCTTATAAAGAGTGATTACTCCTTATTAAGAGTTCAGGCTTTCCTCCCTCCCCCCACTTCAGAAAGAAATATGATGGCTCTTCAGTACAGGGATACTTTTTCTTTCTTTTTTTTTCTGCTTTTTTCTTTTTAAAATTCCAATCATCACATTAGAAAATGCTTCAGAGCAAGCATCACCTCCTGGAATTATTACACAGTCTCCTTATTTCTGACTCCTATCCTAATTAGTGTTGCATGGCACACAAAAACTAACAACCCTTGGAGTTGGCAAAAATCAAAGGAGGCTCAATCTCTTACTTGCTTTTTCTCTGAAGCAATTTAAAGTCTTTGGACTTTGGCACTGACATTAAAGGTGTTGGTTATCTGCTCAAAGGAATCTTTTGCTTTAGTGAAGACTGAGCAAAAGATGCATTAAATTTAGGCTGTTTGTCATTAGTTTTCCTTTCTCATTCAGATGAGAGAAAATCTTTCACTGTCAACTTACAACTTCTGTAGTTAACAGACTATGTTGTCATTGCTTGGGCCCTTCTATAGGTGCACCTCATTTCATGCCTGCTTTCTTTTCTTAAATACTTGTTTAGTAATTTGACCTATATTGGAATTCATTTATCTAAATGTAGATACCTACAGTGTATACCTAGATCTCAGCCTACCACCCAATTTCTCCATGGAGTCCAGGGAGACAGACATTTATGGGGTGTAATTCTTCCCATCTTTTTTCTCTTCTCCACCTCTCAGCATAGTTCATCCTTACAGGTCAGAAATGAATATAAAAGCGTTTACTTCATTGTAGTTTTCTTCACTTTCCRTGCCAAAACATTTTTCCCAATATATTTCAAAAACTTGCACTGTCTGTCCATCTGTTTCCCAAGAGAGGCCTCAGTACTCAAAATGCCAATTACCCTTACATTCAGTACTTGGATAATTTTATTGGCTGATGAAAAAAAGGCTTTGTTTACCTGGTCCTCCTTGCTTGGTAGTCTGCAGTGGATTCCAAATCAGGCACTGTCCTTCCTGTCTTCCTCTGTCACCCTGAAGACTTTCAGCAGGTCTATAAGCCTGTTTCCTAYAACACTGTGGACCTTTACAAGTGTGTTAAATATTGATGTATTTCTTCTGCTGTATCCCTCTGTATCAACAGTGTAATAATGTGAAATAACTCCCTCTCAGAGCAATTACTGAATAGATTTTATGGTGTACTTAGCTATCTAYTCACACAGTCCTCCTCTTAGTTTCTGCATTACTAACTAAAAATTCAGCAGCTTGACTTGTCATTCCCCTTTGTATCCTTTCTAGGGCTGTTTATGGGATTACCAGTTTCTCTGCTCTATCCAAATATTTTAGCCTCTGCCTAGCTACACATGATAGAGAACCAATACTAGTCTCCCGCTATAGTGAGCAGAGGGCTAATGTTATCTTGAAGCAAAAATATGGTTATATTTTGCTCACATATTTTATCCAAAGAATCCAATAAAGATCAGATTCTTCTTCCCCAAGAGAGAAAGGTTTCAGATCTACATTTTATAGAAAAAGCATCATGCTCTTAACTTTATCATTTGCATTAGCATTTGAATCTCAAAACCTTACTTCATTTATTGCACAGTTTCCAGACTTGCATTTCAAGAAGTCAGTGGGTCTCCCACTGTGTTCAACTCCCTCCTACCTTGATTTTAAATTACAAAGGGGAGAGAGGAAAAAAGAGAGAATGCCATGATTGTGGCTGTTTACATGAGAAAAATACCACGCTGCACTCTGTACAAAAAAAAAAAAAAGAGTACTTCCAAGCTTAGTATCCGCGTTTCTTTCTGTGAATAAACTACCCACTCGATTTTTATCTAAACTATGCAGGATTAATATTATTATCTGGAGGTACCACGACAGTTGACTGAAGATGCTGACAGTGACAARTTTAAACCAACAATGAAAAGCAATTTTGTGTCAAAATTAGCATTAAGATTGTTTAAAYGGCCTGCCCCCTATATCTGAATGCTAGAAACAGCCTGAAGTTACAGAAGTCRGTTACTGGCAATGCAGACTGACAGCGAGGAATGGCAGAAAAAAATAATATCCYGTGGAACTCTCTCCACCAACAAAAGTAGTATTACACGCTTCTCATACGGCATTATTAAAAACATAACATAAAGAAGTTTCCAGCAAGCCCAAACAATTAGCGACCTTTTTTCCAAGTTGCAAAAGGTTTAATTATTCATTGAAGACTCTTCTGAAAGCAACCTTAGGCATGGCATTTTAAAGCCACTTACGGAAAAGATGAATGAAAAGAATTAAAAGTCTTTCCAGTCCAAGTAAGTGTTTTGTAAGCTAAATTGGGAATTCTTCATCTTATTTCAGCTTTTCAATATGTTCTTAAAAATATCCTAAAATTAATTTACAGTGGTCAGTGAAGTAGTGCACCCACAGGTCAATCACAAGCGAGTTACTCCTCACTTTCAGATTTTAACCACAGTTATCCTTTAGCCCTCTTTCCCCCTCACTCTGCTGCCTCTATCCMTTTAGCTGTGCAACTAATTATCACACTCATTCCTCGTCACACTGGCAAATGAGCTCCTGCGCCTACTATCTTTCCTGCAGACACAGTGCTTCCAAGTTGTTAATACAGCATCTGCCCCTGTGGATTTAAATCTATAATCTCATAGAACCTTGTTAATGCTTTTCTCAATTTACAATGAAGCACGTGTGGTGCGGGGTTTTGTGTGAATTTATTTGTGAATGTTACTTATTTTAATGAAATAAACTTTCCAAGATACAATGGGAAGGTTAGTTAAGCTTCTAGAAAACCTGACACCAGGAAAAGATACTTCCAAACAAATAAATGAATCACTGTTAGGGAAGACTCTTCGATGCTTAGATTTGCCTTTAATTTAAATCTTAGAAGCAGAAGCCCAGCAAGATCTTTTTTGTGTGTTGTTTTATGAATCAATAAATGGAATAACAGACCTGAAAAACCACAAAAATAACACATCTTAAATAAATTCTCTCATTGATGCTAGCTGGATTCCCATCATAATGAACTGCACCACTCAGACCACATAAGAGCTCTGCCTGACGTGTTTGTCAGGAACTCTCTCATATCTTCCTCTTACAYCTTTCTTTTCTTTCTCTCACTGCAGACATCCTTATTGCTACTCAACTTGCAAAAGGTCTGTGTTCTAAATTTAAACTTACTGGAATCTAATTAAAAAGTTTAACTGTTTTTTTTTCCATTTATCATCAAAATGCTCCATTTACCCAAATTCAGTTTTCATACCTTATGGACTTCTATGTTCCTCCCCTTTTAGAATCATAGAATCATTAAGGTTGGAAAAGACCTCCAAGATCATCAAGTCCAACCRTCAACCCAATACTACCATGCCCACGAAACCATGTCCCGAAGCACCACATCTACACATCTTTTAAATACCTCCAGGGATGGTGACTCCACCACTTCCCTGGGCAGCCTGTTCCAATGCTTGAC
>JASVER010000202.1:617748-689667 GCA_030449065.1 Oceanodroma leucorhoa
GATTTGACTCCATTCACCACAACTCTCTGGGCTCGGCCGACCAGCCAGTTTTTTACCCAGCGAAGAGTACACCCTTCCAAGCCATGAGCCGCCAGCTTCTCTAGGAGRATGCTGTGGGAGACAGTGTYAAAGGCTTTACTAAAGTCCAGGYAGACCACATCTACAGCCTTCTCCTCATCCACTAGGCGGGTCACCTGGTCRTAGAAGGAGATCAGGTTGGTCAAGCAGGACCTGCCTTTCATGAACCCATGCTGGCTGGGCTTSATCCCCTGGTTGTCCTGCACCTGCCTTGTGAGCGCCCTCAAGATGAACCRCTCCATRATCYTCCCYRGYACCGAGGTCAGGCTGACAGGCCTGTAGTTCCCCGGATCCTCCTTCYGGCCCTTCTTGTAGATGGGCGTCACATTGGCAAGCCTCCAGTCGTCYGGGACCTCCCCTGTTSACCAAGACTGCTGATAAATGATGGAGGGTGGCTTGGCAAGCTCTTCTGCCAGCTCCCTCAGTACTCTCRGGTGGATCCSATCYGGCCCCATAGACTGGTGAGTGTCCAGGTGGCATAGCAGGTCGTTAAACGCTTCCTCTTCGATTATGGGGGGTGTATTCTGCTCTCCGTCCCTGTCTTCCAGCTCAGGGGGCTGAATACCCTGAGGATAACYGGTCTGACTACTAAAGGCTGAGGCAAAGAASGCATTAAGTACCTCCGCCTTYTCCTCATCCTTGGTGGCAATGTTCCCCCCGGCATCCAGTAGMGGATGGAGATTCTCCTTGGCTCTCTTTTTGTCGTTAATATATTTGTAAAAACGGGTTTTTTTGTCTCTCACAACTGTGGCCAGATTGAGTTCTAGCTGGGCTTTTGCCATTCTAATTTTCTCTCTGCATGACCTAACGAGATCCCTGTACTCTTCTTGAGTTGCCCGCCCCTTCTTCCAGCACCGGCAGATTCTCCTTTTTCCCCTGAGTCCCAGCAAAAGCTCCCTGTTCAGCCAGGCCGGTCGTCTTCCCCACCAGCTCTTCTTGCAGCACATGGGGACAGCCCGCTCCTGCGCCTTTAAGACTTCCTCCTTGAAGAAYGTCCAGCCTTCCTGGACCCCTCTGCCCTTCAGGACTGCCTCCCAAGGGACTCTCTCAACCAGTGTCCTGAACAGGCCAAAGTCCGCCCTCCAGAAGTCCATGGTTGTGGTTTTGCTGACCACCCCCCTTACTTCACCGAGAATTGAGAATTCTATCATTTCATGGTCGCTAAGCCCAAGACGGCCTCTGACCACGACATCTCCCACCAGTCCTTCTCTGTTGGTAAACAGCAGGTCAAGCGAGGCACCTCCCCTGGTAGGCTCACTCACCAGCTGTGTCAGGAAGCTATCTATCTTCCACACACTCCCTGAACCTCCTAGACTGTTTCCTCTTGCTGTGTTGTATTTCCAGCAGACATTGGGTAAGCTGAAGTCCCCCATGAGGACAAGGGCTAGCGATCGTGAGACTTCTGCCAGTCGCTTGTAGAATGCTTCGTCTGCTTCTTCATCCTGGTTGGGTGGTCTACAACAGACTCCCAGCAGGATATCTGCCTTGTTGGCCTTCCCCCTCATCCATACCCATAAGCACTCAACCTGATCGTCACAGTCGTTGAGCTCTGTACAGTCGAAACACTCCCTGACATACAGAGCCACCCCACCGCCTCTCCTTCCTCGCCTGTCCCTTCTGAAGAGCTTATAGCCATCCATCGCAGCACTCCAGTCATGAGAGTCATCCCACCATGTTTCTGTGATGGCGACTAAGTCATAGCTGTCCTGCTGCACAATGGCTTCCAGCTCCTCCTGTTTGCTGCCCACGCTGTGTGCATTGGTGTAGATGCACTTGAGCTGGGCTATCGATCTCACCCCCGACATTGGCACGCCACCCCTAGGCTCATCTCTAGCGAGCCTGGTTTTATCCCCTTCCCCCTTTGAACCCAGTTTAAAGCCCTCTCGATGAGCCCTGCCAACTCATGGGCGAGAATCCTTTTCCCCCTTTGAGACAGCTGAACTCCATCCTTTGCCAGCAGGCCTGGTGCCGTGTAAACCTCCCCATGATCAAAAAAGCAGAAATTCCACCAATGGCTCCAGCCTCTGAGCCACGTGTTAATCAGGTGTATTTTCCTGTTTCTTACAGTATTATTCCCTGCCACTGAAGGGATTGAGGAGAACACTACCTGTGCTCCTGATCCTGCAACCAACCTGCCCAGTGCCCTGAAGTCCCTTTTGATCACTTTGGGACTTCTCTCCGCAACCTCATCGCTGCCAACCTGCATAACCAACAGTGGGTAATAGTCAGAGGGCCATACCAAAAAATTAAACACAATCTTTTCCAAGGCAGGAATGCAGAGCCCATCATCTGCTGTCCACCTCCCTGCAATATATTTCATATTTAGGCTCTGACCCTACAGAATACAATTAAGAAAATGAACATTTAATGGTGCAAGACCTATAGGGTCAGGGTGGGTAGAAGGTCAGTTTTCTTATGAAATAACTTTTCACAACACTTACAGGTTGAAGCAGGTAAATCAGTGAGCACTCCTGGATAACTATCACTGGAAAAGGAGTTATATTTGTTGCATGAAAAAGTGTTTCCACTGATGCCATTATTTGGTCAAAGCGTCCTCCAAGTCCACCCAAAGTCACAATCACATCGATCTGAAAGATAAAACAAAAACAATCACCAAGAAAACTTTCAGGCATGATCTCTAGACCCTGAAACTGAACAATAAAATCACTTTGGGGGAAAAAAAAAAAAAAAGAAAAAATAACTACTGACTATGCAAAAGCAAATGTCAAATACAGTTATTTACTCCCATTACCAATAAATACCATTATGTGATTTTTGAGGCTGAGTATTAAAGCTCAGTAAATTCATGGCCAACATGTGATACTTTTAAAAAGGACATAACCGTTTTCCCTAAAATACAGGCCAGTCTTTGCAGGTACTTATCTGACTGCCCTGAATATATAGAGCTTAAGATACATCACTCCACATCTAAGTCCCTCAGCTAAGTGTAGTATATCTGAGCCTTAGTATCTTTCATCCCCAGACCTTAACATCATTTCAGTGTTATCCTCACAGTTTACAGAGCAAATAAAGGAAATTTAAAGTTAGGGCCATTGTATGTCGTTCTCATTCCTGCTACACAGCATTTTAACATACAAGCAATCCCACTCACAGGCTGGCTCTACTCAAGATTAAAAGTCCTGTTGAAGTAGGAGGTTCCGCCCCAAGCGACTGGCACATCATCTCCCAGCAGTCAGGGGCAGGGGCAGGAACAGGAGCACTCTGCTGTCCCAGTCCCAGACCCGCAGAGAGCACCGCCTGACTGCTTGCAATAGGCCACGGAGTCGGACTGCTGTTGCTCAGTTCTCTCACACTCCATCAAGCCTCTGAACACTTTATTTCCTATAAGCAGGAAGGGAGTATTTAAAAGCCTTGGTTAAGAGCTTTTGGGTCCTCAGATAAAAGGTCACTGAGTGCAAAGTATTATTATTATTACTTCCATAATGTGGATCAGTTATGTTTAGTAATTGTATTTTAAAAAGCTACCACTGAGTAAGCCATATCTAGCGCCCTAACACATTGCAGCAATAGAGTCTTTAGAAGCTGCCTTGACACCTTGACAATGGCCATCTGGTGAAGTTTCCAACTTTATAGGGCTCAAGTCTATGGCCACTGTGATTACATGAAGTTTTACTCAACCCAGGAGCCACGTAATGGTGCTCTGTGTATCTGGTATGATATATTAATAGCATCAGCTTCTATTTTTATTACCAGGGCTAGGGCTTTRTGATTCTGTTGAATATCGGTTTGCACGAAAATTAAGCTCTTTTCCTTTTGGTGAAGAATTATACCATCTTTCTCATCGCCATCAGGAAAATACTTGAGAAGCCAGACTGGATCAATATAACACATTATATTAGCAGCAAACACTGAAACAAAGAAGCTATTCTTGTACCGCAGACAGCATGTATTTTCTGTGCAGATTACAGATCACACAGACCTAACATACAACCAACAGAATATGAATGCTAGGAAAACCTATCCTTAAACAGGAGACAAAACAGCAAAAGCTAATGGCTAAGCTTATGGCTAAGTCATAATATATTTTCCATTTTATTGATTCCAGTGTAGAAACAAACTGCTTTTGTTTGACTGATGATGACTGTGATTAGAAAAGATGGATCAATTAACTGAAAATAATACTAGACTCACCCACCACGGTTCCCTACCAGTCAACTAGCAGTAAAAAGGCCCCCCCCCCCGCCCCCCCCCCCCTCAGTGGAGACCATGGGGAAAATGTGCTATATTAACATGGAATCACAGTGAAGTTAAGTTGACTTTGCAAAGGATCAGTAATCCACATATATGTTGCTTTTATTGTGAGCAATGGAACTGAAGCTTAAACATTAGCCTAGCCTAGCCTACTGTTCAAAAAGCTGAGCAACTACTGTGTAGTTTCTTGGTATATATGYCTCACCATACATTAACTTGTTTGTTTTGGCTTTGACGTTTTCTACAGTTTAAAAGGTAAGAATGAAAGAAACACAGAGTTCCCTCTGACTTGTAATTAAAATGATGCAATAACATTCTGAATGTGTCTTCTTTCCCYTGTAGAACTGTCAGTATGTCAGACAAATCCTGCTCTGTTATTCACACACGTGTACTTATCACGAAGTACAGGACCTATCTGAAACAATGAAGTGCTCACTGACTGCATCTTTTTGTGATAGAGATTGCCAGAGTACTGCAAGTTGAAGAAAAACATAACAATTTCTGTATTTTAAAGTATGACAGAAGCGATYGCAAAGTCCTACTCCTCATTCAATAGCAACAGTGTGGTGATCTTGTGGATCGGTGCCCAAAAAGTAAGAAAATAAAACCAATCTAGCATGGAGTAGATCTGTTGAAAAGCCACTCCTAAAACAGAGGTTTGGGGTTGTGGTGTGTTGGGAGAAGGCTAATAACGATATCTGAAAAGGGAATGTAGCTATTATTAGGATTTAGTTTGCATGGATTGTGAAAATGAAAAATACAAGTATGTGACAGGTACGCTAACAAACCCAGCTGGAGTATGAGAGGAGCAGGCAGAGAGAAAAGTTAAAATTCTGCACTTCTGTGATGGTTGACAGTCCTGCCTTTCACTGGATAGTCTTGGCAGCAGTGACAGGCAGCCAGACATTGTAGGACTTTTAAAGCCTCTATTTGAAGGTCTAGGTATACGCACTTTGTTTATTTAAGAAAAACAGAGAGGCTAAGTCCAACAAAAACCTCAAGAGCCTTTTCATCCTAAAGCTATCACCTCTATTTAAAAAAACACAACAAAAAAATCACAAACTAACAAAACAATTAGTCCCTTCCCTGCAATCACYGCTCCTTTCGCTCTGCCAAGCACTTAAGAAAATGGATGTGCCATGAAAGCACATACACGACTCTTGGTCATTCCAGAACCTATGACAAAGTGAATATCAAAGCACAGGTCATTTACATATTCCCACACTACAGACAGGAAAGGCCATTCATTTTTCTGCTATGATTTCCTATATAACACAGGCTATAGAATTATACTGCTACTGCTAATCAGCCCAGCAGGTAGCATTTGACTAACACACTGTATTTCAATTGAAATGTCCATGCTTCACTTAAATGTCCTGTCACCAGTCCCCTTATACAATTTGTTTTCACATAGCGCCATTCATTTCCTGAAAGAAGGATAAAAAATCCTAAATAACTACAAAGAAAAGCTCAGATCATTGCAGGCACAGTCTAGAGGGCACGGTGTTCTCTTGGACTATCTATAACCTGACTTAAACATATTGCACAGCATCTTTAAAGCCAAGCAAGCTTTAATTTAGAAAGAGTTGAAGATCTAAGGGTGGGATTCAGTGATCTTTAAATGATATACATTAGTATCTCTAGAAGGAGTTTTAGGACTCAMTACCAAACAGCAGGGCAGTTGAAAGGAGAAGGGAAGCATGAAGAAAGACTTTGTACTGGCATTTCAGGGACGTACTTCTTTCTTCTCCCCTAAGCTGTAATTTAGAGGGTGCAGTAACCAAGGGGAGCCGAGGCTGCCACCACCTCAGAATGAAGTTGCTCAGGTTCCTGCTTCCACACTCACAGAGACTATTGAAATGGACAACTTGCTGTAAACTGTTTGCAGGCTTGCTAAATACTCTCTGTGAAAACTGGTCCAGCTGACATTCCTCTTTCTGGTATGGGTGAGTTAAATACAAAGAAGATTTTCACTATATGATTGAGGAGCACATATTTAAGGAGAAGGGTGAAAGGACACAGGACGCTGGGAACTGCCTGGGGTGGGTAAAAAGAGCGCAGTATCTAGCTTTGTAATGTCAGCATCGCTGTGACATCTAAGAGCAAAGTTCAAGGCTCGAAATGACAGCAAAGGATGCCCATTCTTTTCAAAACTGTGCTCGTTATCTCTGATAAGAAATCCTCTCCCCAGGCTATGGATAAGGCTCCAGACAGACAGCTCAAAGGACTTTCTTCCACATGAGCTCGGTTTCAGCCAGTCAACTTGCAAACGAACATGCCTAAGTCTCAGAAAGGTGGGTAGGTGAAAGGGAACACATTTCCTGACAACAACCAGTAGCACTGAATGAACTGCGAAAAATACCTCCCCTAAAAGGAAAAAAGGAAGGCAACAGTAACCAAGATGTCATAAAAGCTCTGGAGCCATGAATAAACCTTCCTCCCTCTGCGACCCTGGAGACCATCCACTGCTAATACCTATGATATTTCCATGCCAATTACAGGTCAGATATTTTATCTGATTCAAACATAGCTTCCTTTTATCACCRTCTCACTTCACTGATATCTTCTCACGTTTCACAGCCTTTCTCAACTTCCTACCATTCATAAGCCTATTACTTTAATTTAAAATTTTGGAGGAATATGATAGAGAGAATAAAATTATTGCAGTAACATGCATAGTTTGTTGAAGTATATTATACGCCGAAAAGCAAATGATTAAGTAGTAGTGTGAATGCTACATTTATTATCGCTTTATCGCTTTGACACTTTATCAATTTTGACCAGTTTACAAGAAAAGCATTTTTTTTTCTTCAAAAGGCAATTTTGTCAACTCAGGATGTGGTTTGAAAATCCAGATATATCCCTTCTGGTCTCTGCATCAGCTTCAGAACTGAAGACTTTAAAACACAGCAAGCACTTCCCTTGATAACAAATGAGCCAGAGTAGATTTCAGCTCATTCTCCCATAGCTGTATTAGARCTCTTGTGCTGGCCACATCGCAGTCATTTTTTTATATCATCCACAAAATTGTAATGTAAATTTAATGAACTATTAAAATCCCACAACTCAATGATGAAAATATRGCAAGATATTGTCCATTTTAGTTGATTATAGTGGCTTTCTAGCTCAGTGTTTTACATAAAAGGTATGGCATTCATTTCCTAGGGGAATGATATGCCCAGCCACACAGCAGCATCTGAACTTTGCTCAGGTAGAATCCTCTGTACTGGAAATGGAATTTGCTTGTTCCTTCAGCCATCTGACTCTTCACGGGAACAAGCRCTCTCAGCCGAAGGCTGCCATCCTGTCTGTGTACCTGAGATGATAACCTTCAATCAACTGCATCGTCACCTCACTGATTCCACTAATCTTTACATTATATTGTTCCAGCTCCTTCACAAAGCATTCTTGCTTCTTATGTTCWTTTTCTTACATTTTTACCCAAGTGCTTTCTCTATTTCTAACCCTTTTTACTTCAAATAAGAGGTTAATTCTTTCTGCTAATGACAATAAGCATGCAAACACATTGCATTTGTCTGCTTAAAACAAGCAACATGTATGATGGTAAGATGGAAAAGGGAAAGATAATCTCAAAATCCAGTCACAGATTTGAGTAGCTGGAAACATTTTAATCTTGGTTCTACTATTGACTTGTGTTTACATCTCTGGTCATATGACTTGATTTAATTTCAGTGCTTTGGCTTTGCTCTCTCCTGCCRGTAAATGGAACGTTTGAGGGTGTATATAACATCATTTGGCATAAATTTTGTGGAACATAAACTTCATAACCATTGACTTTATTCTTTCTTACTCACAGAAACCTAGTCTACAAAATCCACATGAACTGCTGGACCCCAAGCAATCTGAATTTGACTGCTTGCTCTTGTGCTGAATATTCCTGTATGACCTTGATCAAACAGTACTCCCTGTGCCTCAGGTAACGTAGGGACAGCAATAACTCCTGCTCTGCTACTGCCGGTCAGCTGGAGCACAGCTCTACAATTCTGCGTGTGCGATCACGCAGAGGGTCATTGGAATTCCTTATTGCCTCAAATTTTCTGGGTGAAGGGCTTGTCTCTACTCCAGACTGTTACCGTGCTGTTGTGAGTAGGCAAAAGTGTACTAAAACTCTTAGAGCAATCTGTTCACTGAGGCTTTGGAGGAAAATGTGTGCTGGTTTTGACCCTGACACATTTATTCTGTGCATGAACAAGGATTCCAGGACTATCAATCACGTGTCTTCTGAAACCATCGTAAAATCTTCTCRTCTTTTAAAGCCATATGAAATGACATTCACAAGCATCAGGCTAACCTTTCTGTTCCCACAGCTGAACCACTGTAATCCACAGTGCATACTGCGGTATCACCACCACGGAAATGTAAAACCAATCACTGCAAACTATCATATCCCTAAGAAAGCAAGCTCTGTATTAGAAGCAAYGCAAGAGGCCCTCAAAAGATTATGCTAAAATGGTCTAGAAAACCTCTTTAACAATCTCATATCCACTCACACCTAGTGCCAAAAGCTGTGTTTGGTACACGCTGTGTTTTTAATCTCTTCGTATACTGCCTCCAGGAGTAAAAAAAAGGAAAAACAAACTAACTAAGAACTCCCATCAATGAACAATTCAAGGGAGGGAAAAAAGTGATCCTATCTTCTTCAAGAGAATCTGTTTGTTGTGAGCTTTGTATTTCACRTTTCACTTAACTCTGGCTGTTAGTCTTTACTGAAGTAGCCTCCCTTCCCCTCCCTCCACGTCATCACAAGACCAGCAGGACAACACAACTACAAGCCACCGCTTCCCTGCCAGCAGGACCCCCACCCACCATATTGATGTCCGCCATCCCACACTCCTCAACTAGAGCCAGCCTGCAACCTGTGCTAAAGGTTAATGCAGTCCTGCAGGGTCCGCAGGTGGGAAGGGCACTGCACAGGGAAGAGGCTCTTTGCTGTGATGACTCTCCCTAAAAGCCTCTGTTATTCCCCAGAAAGGATACAATCACAATTCAGATCAGGGAACCTTGCCTGGACCGTGGCTCCTGCTGCAGCACACTGGCAGAGGGACAGTCTGGTACAGGAAGGTCCCTGGCTACTGGGGACCTGATGGATCAGAGACACTGTAAGTTCTACCTGCTAGCCCACAAAGAGGATATATATCCCAGGATATATATCTCAATGAGAGTGTGTGCGCCTTTGCACACCTCCATGAGCCCTGACAACTTCTCTTTGACTTCCTTTACAGTCCTGTGGTGGGTTAAGCTTGGCTGGCGGCCMGGCACCCACCCCAGACACTCTTTCACTCCCCCTCCTCAACAGGAAAAGGGGAAAAAACAAGATGAAAAAGCTCATGGGTCGAAACAAGGACAAGGAGATCGTTAATTACCAATTACCATCACAGGCAAACCAGACTTGACTTGGGGAAAATTAATTTACTTTATTGCCAATTAAAAATCSAGTTAGAGAGAGAGAAAAAAAAGAGACAAAACTAAACCCACCTTTGCRCTGCCCCTCTTTTTCCTAGGCCCGACTTCACTCCTTCATTCCCGACTCCTCTAYCTCCCCTCTCCCTCCCCGAGCGGCACAGCGGAATAGGGGGCTGTGGTTGGTCCATACCAGCTCCTTTCTGCCTCTCCTTCCTTCTCATGTTGTTCCCCTGCTATAGCGTGGGGTCCTCTCCACGGGGTACAGTCCTTCAGGAAYAAACTGCTCCAGCGTGAGTCCCCYGCAGGCTGTAGCTCCTGCCAGGAGCCTGCTTCTGCGTGGGCTCCTCTCCACAGGCTGCAGCATCCCCCAGTGAACATCCACCTGCTTTGGCATGGGGGCCTCCACTGTGGAGGTGTAGATATCTGCTCCATCATGGTCCTCCACAGACRGCAGGGTGGATACCCGCCCCAGCACGGGCCCTCCCCAGGCCGCAGCTCCCTCAGGGGACACCAACCCGCCCCGGCGGGGCTCTCCGGGGGAATCTCTGCCGGGGGGGGGGCGGCTGGAGCCCCTCCTCCCCTCCTCCCGCTCTCCCCTCGGGGCTCGCAGGGCGGTTTCTCACACGTTTCCCCTCAGCCCTCAGCCCCGGGCAGTCTCTGCCCCTTCTTAGCTGCGCTTTCCCCGAGGCGCCCGCCCAGGGCTGAGGGGCTCGGCTGTGCCCTGCGCTGGGGCCGCTGGGGCCGGCTGGAGCCGGCTGGGGCCGGCCCGGGGCAGCCCCGGCCTCTCCTCACAGACACCCCTGCAGCCTCCCGCCAACACCTGGGCACACAAACCCAATACAAGTCCCTACTTCAGCCCAACTAATAACCCTCATCGCTTAACTCATTATTAGTTCTGTATCTCTAGAAGGCTGAGACAAACATAAGATGTGTCTCTCTCGGCCACAAAGCTCCCTTTCCTTTCCCACCACGCCTTCGTGTGGTTTCRTTTCAGCTCCTGACCAGACGCTGGTCCAGGACCCTTGGAAAGCCTACAAAGGAGGCTAAACAAACCTGTAATATTTCAAGGCAATGGGGTAGATTTTCTGTAGACAAGGCTCCCTACACGAAATGATCTGCCAGCAGCCCACAGGCGCTTACACCCAGACGAACAGAGAAAGCAGACATCAACACTGTGAGAGGTGAGATCTTCTCCTGTGGCTTCCTAAACCAGATGCGCCTTTTCTTTAAAACTAATTTTCTGCCTATTTTTATTTCCATTCTGTCACGTTAAATTTAGGTATCAAATTTTAAGGAAAGAATCACAGRTTTTTAAGGGAAAACATTCCGTACAAAATACAGAAAAGGAAATTAAAAAATCTCCATTTCCATTAAAGGGTGATGCTATTTTTTTTTTTTTTTTACTTCATCTGAGTAAGAGTTAATGGCTCAGGCGCTTTCCCTGCGTATCTTAACATTTAGCAACGAAGTCTGTATAAAAGACACTACAAATAACGCAGAGCTGTAGGGCATCCTCACTCTCCTGCAGCAGCATCGCAGAGGAGATAATGGCGAAAGAGGCATTTGTGCCTAACTAGGACGAGACGTTAGCTCTGCTATTTAAAAAGTTTAAACTTGGGCTCACACAGGTCTGAAGATCTCCTGATAGGTCCCAACAGAACAGTAATATTTTCAGCTGGTCTGAACATTAATCTTCATGACGAACAAGGGGATAATAGCCTGTCCTATTATACTCAAGGGACAGATACAAGACCTGAAACTAAAGACGGAAAATTTTTCCCGTGTCTCTCAGGCCCTATTCTGCGAATYGTTCCTCTTTTGAGTGATCTCACTGAATACTTGGGCAGTACAGAACTGTTATTCTTTTCTCCATGGGAGTGCAGATTTGCAGAAAGTAGTCTTGAATTTATACATTTGTTTCTAAGAGGCTGGAGATATTCTTATATTGAAGGAAGTAGGTTAGGATCTTGGATGCCTATCTTCCTTTTCAGAGTACGTTCAGTATTTATAGCAGGTAAGCTAAACAGCCTGAATAATGTCAGCTTATACCCATTACAGAATCTACTTTATTTTTCTACACTGTCCTCTAGACCATATAAATTTAGCCATACACTTAAAAAGAAATGAAGCATGATTTCTTAAACTGGAGGCGCTTGTGAAGCTGTAAACATTTTATGCTCACATTTAATTTGCACAAAATATTGAGCTTTAATTGTTCAGTGCTTAGTTGTTCGGTTGTTTGAAAGGGAAGCTTGATGGGTTCTTTAGGCAAGTTGAAGAGACCACTCCCCAGGTCTCCTCCTTAGCAGTGACAAAGTCAAATTAAAAGGTAGCTGATTAAAAAAAAAAGAACAGCATGAGCAGCAGAACCAGCAAAGCCAGTGCAGCTCTGCTATGAAGACCCTTTAATCCCTACCTCTGTTGAGCTTCTGTCTGCTACTGCCTTTTTTACAGTGGGAATACTGTAGGGGCCTTTCAAGTAYTACCAGGCTGCCTCATTTTCACAATATTTGTGAAGAGTGAAATTACTGTAGGCCCCTCTGCCCCTTCTTGGACACTGCTGGTGTCAGCCAAAAGGTCCAGAGTTAAAGGTCAGGGAAAGTCAAAGGATTGCAGRAGACAGTGAGGCCACTACAGGCTAAACCATTTCTATGTATCACCAGCCACACACTTTTACTTCGCAACAGTCTTAATACCTTCTTCTCCCCTCCGCCCCCAGTACTCCTTTCTAGGTAAGGAAAATTAAAAAAGAGGGAGACCCAGGACACCTTCAAAAGATATTTCACCAATATTACAATTTCACTGTTTCTCTTGACTGTTCAAAGGCCATACAATGTTACAAAAAGGGGGAAAATGTCAGGGGGAAAAAAAAAAAAATGCAAAACCAGTAAGGAAGCGTTCTTATATGTACTACTTAGGTTAAATAAGTTTCCTTGAACAGGATAAAAAAAAGAAGCCACAGAAAAAGGTTAATTTGTTGATTCACCAACTGCTTGAAGGACCAGATCACTGCAGTTTATAAAGTTATGAAACTGTTCTCTCTAAAGCCAGTGTTTCTACACTCACGGGTGTAGAAAACTGCTACAGGTTTTTATGAAACTATCTCACCAACAGCCAGAAACCTGTCATTTATTCTTGACAAGCATCTCAATCAGTAGGAAGAAATCATATTTGAGATGTAAAAAATGCCCTGACTATTATAATCTGCAGTTAAAATTTGCTGTACCAGCACAATTTTCTTAATATGCTTAATTATAAACTTACATCCCATTAACTAAACGGAATTTCATAAAAATAYCCATAACTTACAGGAGATTTCATAACGCCACAGTATTCATGTGTCAAGCAGAAAAAAAAAATAAACCAAGTTATTTATGGAAATGTCAGGCAACAAACTGAGCTCTCAGTCCTTGAACTGCAGAGAAATTCCTGGTGTCAAAACATGGCTGTTCAAGATTTCCTGCTACAACACCAACCTCCAAGACTCTGCCGATGCAAGTACGACAGTCTCTTGAGAATAGTGGCATCTCGGTGTAGCCTGACCACCTTCCCAGCACGGAGGCAGTTACACCAGCGATAGCTACTATCAGGGAAGCTGTGCTCCTGTAAAGGGGCCGGAGGGGGGAGGAAAATCACCTCTCCTATCAAAAATAGTTATAAACAGGGCAAAACTGGTGGTTACACAGGGAACAGTAAATCGCCTGTAGTAACCTCATCAYGTTTTCTGTTTCAAATATATTTAGCCTTTGACTAAGTTGACAGAACAGTAGCTGGCTTCCTTACTAGCTTCCGTAGTCTTGTTAATGAGCATATCCTTGATCTCTCCCATCCCCTGAAATGCCTAAATAAATGGTATTTTTTCCCCTTGTTCTTTCCCTCCCCAAAGCTTGATATGGGGTTTATCTTTTTTAAACAAACAAAAATCAATGCATTCTCCAGAAATCCCACTCTGCTTCTGCCTTTTTTCTGTATGTTATCTCCGTAGACCAAATACAAGCCCCAGCAGAGTATACAAGGATAAGAAAATTTCTCAGTATGTGATGCACTGTGTTCTTGCAGACACTCATTTTGCATGAAATTATTCTAACACAAAGATATTCAGTGTGTCTTGATGCCCACAGCTATAGCGGAACAGGCAGCAGCCTGCTTCTTCCGCCTGAAATTAGGGTTTCTCTTTGGGAACTGGCAAGTTCTGATACCCTGTATTACAAGAAATGTACTTTGCCATACCTTTACAATGGGAAGCCTTAAAATAATTCAACAGTAAGAAAGATGGGTTAGATACTGCATTCCTTTAAGGTGGATTTGGACCTTAGAGTCAAAATAGTCAGCACTCAAGGATATGTCTGTACACCCTATAGGAGGGATTTACTCCTGTGAAAGGTATTATGAAATTCTATGATTTTAGAAGTGGGAATTAACAGGGAACACTTTAGATCCATTTGTTTCTTTCTGACAGGAAAGGTTTATGAAGAGGACTACCATTAATAACTCATGAAAATCTTTTGATGCAGCACTTGACAGAAACCTTTTCATTACACGTATTTAACTTCCCCTAAAATATATCTCATTTGCATTTTCTATTCTCCTCCTGTGAGGCATTAAGAAGAAAAACCCAACAGCGCCACCAAAACTGAACAAATTCATTCTCAGCCCTGCCTCCTATATGGAATTTGGAGACAGCCACAAACTTCAGGGTCCTTGTAAAAGCTTCACAATCCAGCTCCATGCCAGCTTTGGTATCTTCCAGACTGCCTCTCCCCTGTTCATGGTATTTAGTTACTTCCCTGTTCCAAAATCCTGGTAATGGCCTGTTCTCATTCCTAGGCTTTCCTTTAAAAGCCTTTCCCGCTACTGTTCTGCATCCCCAAAAGTTTTTGGAAATGAAAACAAGTAGTGATCTGGCATGAAATTACCAACTACTAATGTGAGCAGCAAAATTATGATTCAGTCAGGAACTGAAGCTGATATATTTACAGTTACAAAAATGGCACGTCATCAGGAATAACCTCAACTGGTAAACAAAACCAAAGCTAAGCCAAACAGAGCCCAGTACTTGCAATAATTATACCCTTTCTACATGGGACTGCCTTTATGTAAAAAAATATTCTCTTTTAAAGTATTTTCTGATTTTTGTTTTAGAGGATTTTGTTTTCCTTCAGGGTCTTTTTCTTCGTGTAAAGACAAACCAGAGAGTGCTTAATAAGCCGTTTGAACACTGCATAGCTGAAGGTGGATTTTTTCACTTTTTCATATTGACACTGATGCTTTTATCAATTTAAACACACTAACATTAAACCACTAAGAGGCCTGTAGGTTTCAATAAAATTCATTTTCTATTTCTTCAGCCCATATAACCAAATGAGCTGCTTTAACTTTTTTTAAGCAGAAAAGATAATAAAGTTAAATGAAAAGTCCCAGAGCTTAGTTTTAAGACTAAATGGTATTTTAGATGAAACAGTTAAAGGAAGCAAAGCTTGTAACTCTGAGATAAAGATAATGGCATAAATCTATCATTACATTATGAGGATTCTTCTTGGAGCTGCATAATTGATACACTTCTCACTGGCGTGAGCTGCTACGACCTGCCTGCGAGTAAGACCAGGGACACTGTTATGGAAAGAGCACTTGATGAAGATTGGGAATTGGAGGATCATCCCCAACTGTACCACTAGTATGCTGTGAGACTGTGGACAAGTTGCTTCTGTACTTCTGCTTTCCCATCTGCAAATTGAAGATAATAACGTTCACTTTTAATGCAAGATCTGTTGGTCTCTAAGTAAGAGATATTGTAAGCATGCCTATCATTTTGCCAGTTCAGCTGGTTTCTTGAAATAGCTTGTGTTACATGAGAGAAAATTAAGAATAGAAAGTAGTACCAGACAGAAATTACTGTAAATAAGTTTACTTGAAGGTCTTGTAATGAAGAAAGGAAAGTACTCGCATAACCACAGAATGGATAAAATAGTGATTAAAGCAGTAAAGCGAAATGTGCACACCTCAGTGTTCAATAGACCATAAACAATGTAAAAGAAACACATGGCAGAAATAAAGACAGAGTTATTAAGACATTAAAAAAGCATCACATAGGGCCAGGACGGTATACTGCTAGAAAATGTGTGCATTTATATACACACATGCACGTGCATGTCTGTGCATGCATACTCAGAGTCATGCAGAAAGAGAAGAAGAAATATCTAATAGCCTTTACGCTGGAAAGAAACTTCAGGAGTCAGATTCTGTTGGTGGTACTTCACTGCTTCACCCATCCAATACAATGCAATTCACAAATGAATTACGGCTGTGGAGAGGGAAAATTAAGACTGATTCTAGCTTGCACATACAAAGGGTACTGCTTGTTCTAACATTCACTGCAGTATGTAATTATAAATTAGGTGACTTAGGTATCACAAAATGACCCCAATGCTGCTTTCTGCATGACTTGGATATGCAACCAAAATATGCAATGTAAACCAGAAATGAATGACCCTGACGATTCAGAAACTATTCTAAGAGTTCTTATTTGAGACATAAGGAAAAAGCAGTTATGAATTTGGGTAGTTATTCTAGAAGACAGAATTACTACTGTTTATATTGAACAAGGAGTTCAAGAACTAACAAGGTGTTTTTTCTCCCAGATTTGTCTCTCAGTTGACCGTCAACTCCAAATGCATCTTTCCTTGTGGTAAAGGCATTTCTAAGGCCTCTTCTCAAACTGAATTCTCCAACAACCAGTTAAATCTAAACTAACTTTGCAGCCTTCTCTCCAGTGGGGGCACTGAGTGTCTATCTCACCTTCACTCTCGCTCAGGTGACATCTAAGCAAGCTGTTCGACGTGATTATCTTTCAGTACTCTATTCCTCTGTTCAAAAGTGATTTGTTCAAAAGCTATTTGGGTGAGCAGGAAGGAAGAGAAGGAGGGTGGAGGTGAAGAGACATGGAAAGTAAATTACACAAACTTAATTCCTTTGGAATAAAATATTGCCCCCATACGTTCATGTGAGCTCAAAAACCTCCTTGACATAGAACTTCCATAGAGGTGACTGATAGATCAGAGTAAAAATTTTATCCGCACAGTACAGCAGATAAATTATAACTTATTCTCTAACCAACGAAGGAACATCTGTTTCAAATACCTCAGCTCCTCACAGTTGAATTTCATCCAGACAAACTATGTCACAGGATTGTGGATCCATGGTATACATTGAATGTAATTAATTTTCTAGCTTAACATATTGCTACCCAGAAAGAGCAGCAAACACAGCGTGACTGTGATATCAATTTTTTTTTTAAGATACTAAAGAGATACTTTCCTTCTTTAGTAATTTCAACTATAAATCATGGGGAAACAGATTTGTAGTGTCTTTTTGTCATATTCCTCTTTGACAAGTGCTCTGGATAAGCCAGACAGAGTAGGTAAAAATCAAAGCTGGAGACATACATATTTTTCTTGGAACAAGGAAGACATATTCCACCTAATTAATATTCTCAGTTAAAATGAAAGCTTTTATGATATTATTTCCAGAAAAGAAAAATCCCACATTGTGACATGCAAGTTTGTACTTCAGGCCAAAAATGCAAATGCAGATGAAGAACCCCTTCTCTATCCACTTCTAGTTTTCAGACCCTGGACCTTCCTTTCTTCTCAGCTGTACGTACTTCCCAGGTGACCACAGAATTCAATGGCAGCATTCTTCTCTGAAGAAATTTGCATTCTCCTCAAAGATTTTAGATTTATGGCTTGAACAGTCTGTTTTCTTACCACTTGACAGTTTTTATGCCAGAATGTTACCCATAAAGATGCCTAAATTAAGTACAAATTTAGGTATTGAAAGAGGCTAGAGTTTCAGAGGAGCCAAGTGGTTGCATCCATAAACTGAGGCCAGTATATGTTACAAGTGCTCAGAATCTCTACGTTATTGCAGGACCAGTCATCAAGCTAAGCACTGCGTTATCAGGACATCCAGGAGAATCACCATGCCTCCTACTAACAAATTATACCTAATGCTTCTGAACAAAGGGCAAGTTGGAACCCAAACTAGTAATTTATGCAGTTGTAGTACAGTTTTGGGTTCCATTTGCTTAAGTTTCACATATTATTTGCCTAAGTTGAATCAATGACTTCTTGAAACTCCTTATGTCAGAAAATGCAGAAGACCAAAAATAGACATGCATCTTATTATGTTTTATGGAACAGACACTGCAAGCAAGACGCAGCTAGGATTTAATGAACATGGTACTCAGTTTTAGAAAACATATCTGTGTTACTTCTTGCACTTCTGACAAACTCAGATTGTATTTAAAGCACATCTTACATATAACAGCATGAAAATATAACTGAACTGAAATCTTAGGTTTAGTGCATTGGCATGAACTCCACACAATTACTGCAATTACACTCTGGCTTGTACTTTACAAAATATCATCAAGGATTACATTGCAGTATCCTTTAGCTAACGTAACAGGGCTTTACCTAGGAGAGTGATCAAAGAATTCAAAGTTTTACAAATAGGCTACTTATTGTTGAAACACATCTGTAGTCATGTTCCCATTGCTCTTATTTTAACCAGAGATTCATTATTCATTATAAAACCTATTATGACAGCTTAAAAAAAAATCCCTGGGATTTTATAATGAACCAAATCCAGGAAACACTCAAGTTCTCCTTCATTCTAAGGGTAATTCTGTTAAGAGGGAAGCACCTTACGTGCCGAAGTCAAATCCTACGTGTAGGTGGCTCCTCTGTTCGACGGCACTCATTATCATTTGTGTCCTAGATGGCAAGACACCTCTCTGTGTTCTTGTGATGATAAATTATAGGAGTAAAAAAATAAACTATCATAKAAAGAGTTTCTTGGCTCACAGCCAAACAGATAAGTGTATGGAGAAACCCTCCCATCTCTGTCTATACTGATGAGGAAAAAAACCTGATCAACAACAGGATGTATTAAGGGCAGCAAGAGGAGACGCAATTGCGGATGGGCATTGTGCGACAGCACTCTGAAATGTCCCATGGACATACATTTCCTTTAGAAGACCAAGACATTTCAAAATAGCTTAAGCAAAAACTGGTTAATTATTTATCAGCCTAGAGTRAGGAGAGGAGAAGGAGGGAGTGGTATTGGCATTTCCATCGCTTGCTGCTTTGTTGGAGTACAGTGATCTCAGGAAGTCAGGCAACTTTCCTATCCTGCTACAATGAAAATGGCAAAAGAGGAGGTTTACGCGTCTCCTTCCATCTTATACTGTTGTTTTCATTTTCTTACATGAGTCTTGCCCTCATTGTCGGTAAGAGAATGCAGCAGCAGCTGTTTCCTCTCAATTCCTTTCACCCGTAGGTACAGAGCAGAAGAGAGAGCTCAGCCTTTATGAACGACTGCTCCACGGGGAGGAAAGGGCAGCCATCCCAAGAGCACATCTGCCATTGACTCATCATGCTGGAAATTCCCAAGGAATTTTAACTTCACATCTCAGAGAGACGAAACAAGTGGGCCTCTGAAACCAAACTGTGGAAGGGGAGGGGGAACGTTGCCTCCTTTGCCTTTCCAATGAAATGAGCAGCTGACAACTCCATATGGCTCCTTTTAAGTTTAGTGCACTGCTTGCTCTGCAAAGGTTCCCTTTGATTCCAGGGGAACCTTTTGCAGAAGGAGGTATTGCTTACCATATGTAATGTTGGCAGGATAAGATTCCCCCTCCCATCTCACCTTTGGGAGGGGAGAGGAAGGAAATGAACATCAAGGCTCAGTGTGCCAAGACTTGAAAATATATTTACATGCTGAAGTGGGACTCTTGCTTTGAACACCAGCCACAACAGCTCTTCTGCACTTTAGGTAGTTCATTAACAGAAATCAATACAAGCTGCCTTTTAAGAAAGCCAGCGCTTGTTCATTGACACACTGTGTAATTCCTTTTAGCAGAAGCATCAATTCTTACAAGGTGTGCAGTAAATTATGGAAAAAACCGCAGAATGGCAAGGCTACAGAAAATATTGTTTCATTTCAGTGCAAACTTAAAACRTAAACCTAAATACATTGAGAGGAAGAGTAATTACTAAGAACCAGAGACAAAAGATGTGTCGCCTTTACCTGGAGGCCCTTCTTCTCTATCTTTTTCTGGAGTATCTGAAGGCACTTGGTGAAATCTGTGAGGTCCTGATCCATGGTCTCAATTAACTCACATCCCTAGTGAAGAAGCAGCAAAAAGGAGAGGAAAAAAATAATGTCAGTCATCTTTCAATTTCAAGAACTAATGCTGTCTTTGGTGAAATTAACTGCAGTCAACAACTCTCAAAGTCTCTGCACGGACATGCAGAATTAAGTGAAAGACTATYACCCTTACAGAGCCCAAAGACCGTAGGTCCCAGCTGAACAAATCATTATGAAAGAGCGGTTTGATAGGCACAGGGCTACATATTCAAAACCCATCGAGTACATTTGTGAGTTTGGATAAGCATGTTCTACTGGATGGACAAGTTCTGGTGTAGTGAGCCCTGGGTGATCAGTAACTTCCAGGATCAGGTTCCAGGAAAATGACTGTCCTCTCTGGTGCTACAGTTCCTACGTTTCTGCTACGTATATTCAAATGTGTATAAATGTAAGCATACAAAAGTGTTCAAGCTTCCCGAAACCAGTGCAGTTGTACTAGTTAATTTGCAGYGATACAACAACAATTTCCTTGCAGTGGGGTAATATGGATGAGAGCATGTTAAAGTGGAGAAGAGCAGGAGTTCAGATTTCTTAATTGAGCGCTAAAGCAATTCCTAAGCCTCTGACAAAAAGCTGAGTAAGGAAAAGTGGAGTATATCTACCACATAAAGTCACTATTCAAAGAGGTTTCAAGGATACAAAATACCCAATACAGCATCGTAAATTAAAATAATAACCATACATGCTGGATTTAGAGGTTCCCTCTCCTACCACTTCAAGGTCCCCTTAAAAGCCTCCTAGCTTTGTCTTTATCTGACATATTTTATGTTTCTGCTATACACAATAACAACTAAGAGAAAAGCATTCAGACTRCAGAATCTTTGTATGTGTGCCTGTGTATACAAAGCACATTATTTTGTTATATCAGAAAAAAAACCAAAATGTTAAAATTGCCTCTACCTTAGTGGTAAAAATATACAGMAGACAAAATTTCCCAAAATTTCACTGCATGGATGGAGTTTAGTGGATTGCGTGCAACAAAATAATGCGCCTCCAATAGGAAGACAKACACTATCACTGAAATGCTTCCCCGCGCAGCCAGAATGCATATAAAACCAAACAAAACCATCATGCGGTAGAGGATTTGGATGAAGTGGAAGAGATTAGGGAGGAGATAACAGCATGCTTTTTATTATACCTCTTCTCCTCCCTCCTCAAAAGCTTCTGAAAGGAAACCTGGTCAAACGCGGTAGCCTWTCTGATACTTGATATTGCTCTAAATACCTTTTCAAGTAGTAATAACAGGCCCGCCGAGGTGGAGCATCATATAGCCGCAACAGCACATGTAATCAAAGACCTCCCCTGCAGAAGCGA
This sequence comes from Oceanodroma leucorhoa, assembly GCA_030449065.1. Lineage (NCBI taxonomy): Eukaryota > Metazoa > Chordata > Aves > Procellariiformes > Oceanodroma > Oceanodroma leucorhoa. The sequence goes on from JASVER010000202.1 coordinate 638,986, forward strand.
TGCTGCTGCCACCGTGAAGAGGCTAGGGAAAATGCAGCTGGAGCCTGGACTCAGTGCTAAGCATCAAACAATTTGAAGAGCTGCCATGTCTCCACTCTTCACCAGGAAAGGCCGAAACGTAAAATTGGCAGGGGGAGAAGGGACACAAGCCATCTGGAGTCTGTAATGAATGTGTGAGCTGTGCAACGCCAGCCAGAGGCACCAAGGGAGCCCAAGAAAGGTATAGCGATGTTCAGGTCCACCCAGAAAGCTCACAATTGGATCTGAAAACTACTGAAGGGAATTTGTTAATCAAAGTCACTCTTAAATKAAAGGATGCCTCATTCACTAAGAACGGGGTGCTCTCAGACAGTCTGGTTATTGGCATCGATAGCAGCAAGAGAGACCAAGCTGTGAGAAACTGAACAGACAGAACCTCCCCAGTCTTTCACAATCAGCCTTTGAACAGCAAGAGAAYGTGACAGATGAGGACTAAATCAACGGCAGGGACAGCTACTGCTGAGCATGGGAGAAGAGACAGAACCTGAATTACCAGCTCTTAAATTAGCATAGAGAAGGAAGGTCTTTTATCTTTTGCCAGGGCCATTCCTTGGCTTCACAGCACTGGCAGAAGTAAGAGGTTTATAGGTACCGATTTATAAATAAAAGATTTAGCCCCCACTCTCCCCCAGCACTTTGAAACACTCCTTCCTGCAGTCACTAACAAGCCTCATCTCCTCCTTGGACAGTCAGGTTTTGGCAGCTGCAGGTAGGCTGCAATTCTGCTTTCCATCCAGGGAAGACCCAATTGTCTGGGKTTTTTTTTTTTCAAGTGATGATCTACAACAGCTTAAATTATTTTATTATTTATTATTTTATGCTTTCTACTATTAAAAACATTTCACATGACGTTAGTTCTTGTCTAGCTTCTCAGGATGTTCTTTGATAAGAAAAATATTTCAGAGCAACTACAAGGTACTACCAAGGCAAGATAACATCAGCATGGTGGCTGGAGAGCACCGTAAGTCACTTCCCACAGCTCCAGAAGAAAGCCGAGATGCACCACACATAGACSTCCTATCTTCAGCACTGCTACTGTCTTTTGCACATATTCACAATAGAAGGCCTCAAATACATGTCACAGAAATKCAATCTAAATGTGTAAATGGGATGTCAAATGCACAATTCATTAAAGGCAGGTTACTGTACCCGTGATATTGATACCAAGAGGGTTCTGTGGCAGCCGTAACTAAAAAAGAAACCTGGCTTAACAGTGGTATCCTGAAACTGTTTGCTCACTGTCTGCACCTTTCACAGCTTATACAAGTACTGCTGTAGATCGTACTGAAAAATGTTGACAGAGTGCCACCATTAAAGCCACCACTTCCTTCAAATTCAACTGTGATTTCTCATTCTCTTTCCACATCAAGCAGATAACCAGTTCTGGAATTGGCAGAGATTTTAGATCTGCTCCTTTTGCCACAATGGCAGAGAAACTGGCGTGGTCAGACCATACTGGGGAAGAGGACAGGCAGCAGCACTCGCATCTTCCTGCACCCTCTTTACAGCCTCGCTGGAACTAATGTCTGTGCAGTTCATGTTCACTGACGGTAAGAGAATTTTAGATAAATCTGTTGCTCCTGACATATCAAATCCAATATTTTATACCACAGAACTGGATGACAATTCAAATGCAGTTCTTGTCAACATTCACCATATTATTCCTGAATGACAAAAATCTTCAAGACAGAGCTTTCCGATGCAGCCAGGGTTTAATGAAAGGACAGTATAACAATTGCAAGATAGGCAATAACGCTTGTAGTTTTATAGATACCTGCTCAACTTAATAACTTTAACCTTTGTTAAGAAAGTTAAAAAGCCAAACAAATTTAACATTAGTAAAGGTTAGAAAAATCAATACCACACAGCAGGAAAGAAAACAATAGATTGCATTTGATGACGATACAGCTTTGCTGAATGATAGGATAAGGCACACAGAATTAGGCTTTGGCTGTTCTGTCTTATTATAGCAGTTATGGGAGGCACATTGCTAAAGAAGGAGTGTGCCAGACACGCGTAATAGGATTATTGAACCCTATATTTCAGACAGACACTGAAATCAGACAGGCACTGAAATGTCAATCTGAACATCTCAGCATTTCTCCCATTTTTAGAAATATTATGCATCACAGCATGTTGTGTGTTTGAAGAAAGCAGTGTGTAGGTGTCCACTCCCCCATGTCCTTATTAATCTCTTATTAAAGGAAAGTCATGTTTGTTCTTTCTCTAATCTTTCTGAGCATGAAAATATAATTAGGATAGAATACATAAAATATCCTAATTTGTACTCTATCTCCAAGACCCTCCTACAGCAAGCCATTCGGGTCTATCTTTTGAAGCCTGTGTCTGACTGTGCTCACTGAGTGCACCAGAGACATCCAGTTCAGTCTTTTAACGTTTCCGGTTGCACTGAGGCTCAGTTTTGAGGTATCAATCTGTCATGGTTTAATCCCAGCCGTCAACTAAGCCCCACACGGCCGCTCGCTCACTCCCCCCYGGTKGGATGGGGGAGAGAATCGGAAGGGCAAAAGTGAGAAAACTCSTGGGTTAAGATAARGACAGTTTAATCGGTAAAGCAAAAGCTGYGCACGCAAGCAAAGCAAACCAAGGAATTCCTTCACTACTTCCCATGGGCAGGCAGGTGTTCAGCCATCTCCAGGAAAGCAGGGCTCCATCACCCGTAACGGTTACTTGGGAAGATAAGCGCCACCACTCCGAACGTCCCCCCCTTTCTTCTTCTTTCCCCAGCCATATATGCTGAGCATGACGTCATATGGTATGGAATACCCCATTGGCCAGCTGGGCTAGCTGTCCCGGCTATGCTCCCTCCCAGCTTCTTGTGTGCCTGGCAGAGCCTGGGAAGCTGAAAAGTCCTTGAGAAGCAGACCACCTAGCAACAACTAAAAACATCAGTGCATTATCAACATTCTTCATATACTAAATCCAAAACACAGCACTATACCAACTACTAGAAAGAAAATTAACTCTATCCCAGCCAAAACCAGGACACAATCTCAACACAGATGCACTTATGTATAGTGTTAATGGCAGWCACAGGAAAACCATATATCCTCAAGTTAAAAGAGAGGAACAGAGACAGCTTACAGAGCCTCTCAAAACCACAGTACAGACAAATAAAGTTTAAGGAACCTACATAAATTAAATGGTATTTCTGAACATTCTCCTTCCCCTAGACCTCACCTGCCCTCACACCTGCCCAAACAGTAACGCACCCAGTCAATCCCAATACCTCACAGACCAACTGAGTAAGAACTATAGATTCACAGAACTATTTCAGTTGGAAGGGACTTTTCAAAGTCATCTGGTCCAACCTCTTGCTCAGAGYAGGTTAGATTTGCTCAGGTTGCTCAAAGCCCTTTTCAGTCTAGGTTGAGCATCTCCCAGGATGGAGACTCCATAACTTCTCTGGGCAACCTCTTCCAGTGCTTGACCACTCCTGTGGTGAAATTTTCTTTCCTAGTGTCAAACTGGGTTCTCCTGTATTGCAAATTGTGGTTATTGCTTATTTTCCTACCCCTGCTTACCTTAAAGACRACCCTGGTTCTGTCTCCTCTCTACCCTCCCATTAAGAAGTTGAAGACAGCAGTATGATCTTCCGTTCACCTTTTCTTCTGGAGGCTGAACAAACCAGTTTCCCTCARCCTTTTCTCATTCATCATGTGCTCTACACTTCCCTAACATGCATTTCCCTTACTTGCGCTATATTGGCATGTAATATTTCAACCTCAAAGAGCCTAAAGAGGTCAACCAGCAGCAAGGAGGTAGAGGGTTCCTCGTTCTCTCTTCTTTTTAATGTAATTTTCTGGCCCCAGGGAATTCCAGTCATTTCACCCCTCTGGTATCCTCTTCCACTTTTGTCCACTCGGAGAATAACCCCAAAACTCCACATTCTTCATATMCTAGCTGCAGTCACCTGAATGTTTTGAACCCCCAAACATTTTCATACCCAAATATGCAGACAAGTATTTACACTCTGAATTGGACTCAGTGCAGCTGATACTGAAAAATAACTGTAGGAAAGAGCACACATGGATCCAAGCAAAGCGCTGCTSTAGACCAGCCATTGATGTACAGAAAGGGACCACAGGGTCTGGCTGCAGGTCTTGGACCAGGCCTAGCAAAGAAGATAAACATGTGGATGCATAATCAAACAAGTTTAACGATGACAGACATTATGTTCCACCACCTTGTCTGTAATAGGAGGGTGGTGTTGTGAGACCAGAGCATTCAATCAGTATCGGAAAGAAAAAAAAACTAGTTTAGGAAACATTTCTTGCAGAGATTGCAGTCACCCAGACAGTGGTCACCTTTACTGTTGGCCCAGTTGTTTCCAAGCCTAGCGTAGGATAAAGATGGAGCAGGCTAGAATGTCACATGAGGTTTCTGAAAACATTTAAAGAGACAGGCTTGGAGAAAGACAGACCGAACAAGATCATCTAGCTTGAGGTACTGATAGGCATAAAGCTGCATGGATTTCCTACAGATTGTAAGTTAGTGGAGACTGATGTAGTAAGATGGCACCAAAACCATGGAGCTGGTTTATCTCTATGAATTACAAACCAGCAGGAAATCRGTGAATTGAATCCTTTTGCATTTTGGGAGTAGGATGCAAGTATGGAAGGCAAAGCAGTTAAGTTCACTGATTTCTTTTGGGAGTTTCAAATACTGTTGAACAACAAGTATTGAACAGCTTCTCTTCTGATCAGCTTAATTGTATGAATTGCCTTTTGATTTTTGTAGTAGAGAACAAAACAAATAYGTGTAATTGGTGAAAATTATTTTGGATATTTAAATAGCCAAAAATACATAATTAAGTGAACTGCATTTTCTTTCAGTTTTTGGACTGAAATTTGGACTGAAATTTGGCATCAGTGCAAAGCTAATACTGTACAGATTGCTTGGCCCTCCATTCTGGGGTGGATGATGTTTTGCCTCGTCCAATTGCACATTAAGTGGCGCTGCCATTCAGATTAACTAAAAGAATTTATTAATCATGTTGAAGCATATGCACTGGAAGCCAAATAACTGAAATCCACACTCAAGCGAAAAGCCCCATTACAGAAAACCAAACCAAGAATGTTCGGTTTTGACCATCACTTCTAACCTTATATAACACTATTTGATTTATTAAACAAGTACTATCTGGTGGCATGAAACAAAACCAGTAAATATATGTAAACATATGCACACCTCCGCAAACCAAAAGCTACATGAACTTGTCAAATTTGACAAGCGTTAAAAAAAAAAAAAAAAAAGAAGAGCTCTGTTGTTGAAACTTTGACTGCAACAGCTGCAGCCTCTCTTCCCTTCCCCTGTTTCTATTTTGATACAGTCTTTTTCAAAGTAAATAAAATGTTTCCTGYTTTTGTTTTTAATGAGGCAGCATGTGGCTTCTGGTGGAGGATAGCTTTTTTATACCATACATTTGATGTTGAGACAGCAGCAATGAGAGAGTTCTTCTGCATTAATTAGGTTGCCCCCTTTCAAAAGAAAAGTCTATTGTTCATGAAATCATGGCAATTACTTAAAATGAACAAAATATGAGTCTGTTCAGYTGGTATTTGACCAATACCAAAGAAAGCCAATATGCCTTCTTTGCTACCTATAACAAATTGAAAAGCAGAATACTAAAGGTTTCTAAATCTAAGAAACCAAACCCAAGCAAAAAACCCTCACAAATTTAAAACAAACAAACAAATAAAAACCAAACAGCAAAGYTAACATTCCATTTGCTGGATAAATTCCCAGTATTTTATCTGTACTGGAGCAAATTCTTCTGATTTATTAAGTATGRTGAATGAAAGCAAACATCTTAAATACTCACCCACAGGTCAGAAAGTGCAATAAAATATGTGTCATTGCAACACCTTTAYCAGAAGACCACTAATATCTTTTAAAACTTTTAAATAACCAAGCAGAAAGGTAAGAGTGTTGCATGAGAAAACTGAGCTAGAAAGAACTATCAGGATTTGCAGTYTCATATATATAACCCATATCTCTCCATACCCATTTCTGGCATTTGAACAGTAGACCTATATTCGTACATCCCTGTGCAACCGAGACATGTTATTTCTCCAATCTGATGATTAAAACTAAGCACAGCGCAGCAGTGATGGCCACCTGCTATTTTTGGATCTTCTCTGAAATTTCCCTTGTCTGAAAAACAAAGGTTCAGAGAGAGGAGTTTTAATTGATGGTCAGGCTCCCTCTGTAATCAGTCCTGTGAAAAGCTTTTGTCTACCAAGCTGATTAGGCCCTTTGGATCCTAGCCTATTGATAGGACTGATTACAGTACCTTGCTTTTCTKGGAAAGTAACTTGGAAACAGGAATTGCTACTCTATCTGTGTGCATTTATGTATGAAGATATGAGGTAGGTCAATGTAAGGGAAATCAGAGTGCTGGAATAGCACCAGTCTCTGACAGAAGGGAAGCACATGCCACTGACTGCAGACAGCAAGAGCCACTACCCAGTCGTGTCAATGAAAGTCTTCTTTGTTGACTTGGATGCACTTTGAACCAAGACTAAGAACTGTATAGTTTCTAAAATGCTGTAATTACACTTAAACACCTATTAAAACAAATACTATCTTTGGCACTCGCACCAATGACAATGCAAATAAGAGTCAAGCACTCTCCTGAAATAAAGCAGGAAACAGATAAGCTGCCCCAACCACAAATCCTGTGTCTCACAAAGCTGAAGAAATAGGGCATGCAGTATTCCTTGCAATTCAACCATTTGAGGTAGCTTTTATGAGGTGGGAGGGAGCGAGAGAGGCTATCTGCATTTCAAATCCCACAACACTTTATGCACCGTAACCAAACAGGTTTTTATTTTGGGTTTTGTTTTTGGGTTTTGTTTTTGTTTTTTTTAATTTAAAAGGGCTTCAGATTAACAGCTTTTGCTTTTTATCACATAGGATGACAGACAATCTAAAGAACTGAAGTTAATAAGCAGACACTGTATTTGAATCGACTTCAGTTACCAGACTGCCAGTTCTCAAGATTCATCTCAAGGTAAGGAAAACAAGGAGAAAACAGCAAGGCTCGTACAGAGGCATTTTCAAGGATTTGGGCTGGCAAATTTTAGCCATCCTGAACACTATCTTAATACAATCCTTTGCCAGCAACCTAGGGATCCAAGAGCACTGTGACTGTGAAAAATGCATAGAAAATAGCAAAAGAGATGTTAACGTGGAGGGCATAAAATTCCCTGCTAATCTAATCATTAAGCTTATTTAAATATATATGACCAGTACAGCTAGTCTCTCTCTCTCTTGCATTCAGACAGGCTTTATGTGAGAGGATTCTTGTTCCTTAGCTAGCATCTACCAGTATGTCTTTAGTTTTCAGAGATATGTAATTGATCTGAAAAGAATTTGGATTGTGAGAGTGGAGCTGCGTCTCAGATATCAATCACTGGACAGAATTAATTGAGACCAGGCCCCAAATGTGTGCCATGCTCACAAAAAAAGGTACTTCCTTACACAACTCTGTCTACATGTACAAGATGAGTACATAGGGATTCAAAGATTTTGATTACCTAAAGACAGCAAAYCTAAAAGAGAAATATCCTCCTATTGTGGATAGAACTCCAAAATTTGTGCTATCAATATAACTCAGTAGCTCATTTCTCTTTTTGGTATTGGGGTATTAATGAAAATAGCAAGATTAGTCCCCAGACTGATCCTTCAGGAAAGTCACTGATTACTTTCCACTGCTTGTTAGTTTTCTTACCAACAGCTGGCTGCCTTTAATTTGTGTATTAAGTTCTAACTTGGCTAGGTATGTGACTAGATAATACTCTTTTTTTTTTCTTTCTTGTTATTGTTCTGTCTGACAGTTTCTAAAACCTCTCAGTCTTAACGTAAGAGCTGTATGTCACAAGGAATAGAAGAAACTTTCTGTAGGGGGAGTTTATCCATTGTCTAGAATACCCCATCGTTTCAGGACCATTTCATATAGATCAAAAGGAGAATGCCAGACTATATGTATCCTTTTCAGGTCAGCTTCTGTGTTCAACATTTTAAACGATATGCCTGCCCCTCTTCTTCCTCCTTCAGTTTCGCAACCTTCTTTCCRGTCATATTTCTCCTTCGCTATGAAGGGAATGGCTAATTTAAATTTATGGATGTCTCCTTTGCTTTCTCTAGGCAGAGCATCTGAGACAGGCAGATTATATAACATTTCCAGTGTGCTGGTGCCTGGGAAAGGCAGCAGCAGTTTTACATCGCTGAAAACTGGGAATCTCCCAGCACTGCTAYGCCAGCTCTACATCCTGCTTATACATTTACAGGATACCAGAAACAGTAATGCAGAGTGAAGTTCATGTTTGTGGTTAACCATACATACTCCACGTTAGCTACAGGCAGAAAATTAACACATAAAAGAGATGTTGCTTTTGGGCAGTAATTGGAAGAAAGTTCCTATCCCATGATTCAACAGATTCTCACATCAGAAGTACCAATGTTGTAAAGGGTGACAAAGTCAAAGGGCACATTGCTATTTATTTAGCTATAGTGTTGTGTACTGAACTGAACWGAACTTTCTGGGTCCAAGAATTAAATAGATTTTGCAAACGCCTCATCTTCATGTAGACCAGTGGAAACAGGTTTCCCAAATTCAATAAAATTAAATTAAATTGTTCYGYATTTCAACAAGTGATATTGCAAAGCTAACAGCAATGAAAATAAATAATAATRATAATAACAACAACAACAGCAASAACCMYCACCTAGCTTTATAATCCTCTTCCACCAAAGATCACCAAACCATCTGCGAATAATGAACACAAGTAATTGACATGCTGACATTTTGACAGACATAAGGGAAACCTCAGGAAAATTAAACCACTGCCCAGCAGAGCAGTTCTGGCTTCATCACTAGCAAGTGTTCCCCTGAGTACGAACACATTTCCAAGTGAAATTCAGGATATTTGCTATATTTCCTCATAACTGAGGTAGATTCTTGAATAATAAAAGGTCACACATCATATTCACAGTTGCTGCATTTTTGATTTGTGGAGGGCTTCAACTACTCTGAATTGAAATGTGAGGTTGCTGAACAAACATTCAGTCTGCAGGTCTGAGAGCGCTTGATTACTTGATAAGCTGGAAACCAGTTTTATCTTCCAGGTGTACTTCAAGGCCTGCTTTTTCAATAGACAGAGGTTGCAGGTTTAGAAACAGAACACCTTGCAATTGGGCTGTACATCCTTCTCCCCATCTCTCTTGTCCACGTGATATATAAAGAACTACTCAGGGGACTGTTCAATCAGACATTAGAATATCCAGCTTACGGTACTGAAAATATTTCCATTGCACACGTGAAATGTTTCAAGCTTTGAACAGGTGACAAGCATTACATCAAACAAAATAAATGATGTGTAGCCAACTAACAGCAATGACTCTCTCTGCAAGCAATACAGAGCTTTGCATTAAGAGATTCTGCATTGGTATACCCCAGGGCTCTCCGAGTAGGATATTCCTTTGCTTTATATAGCGACAGTGATTTCTGAAGTCTACCAGTGTCACTTCCAGCTCTCCTTACAGATAGCTATGGTCCCTGGCAAAGGCAAGCTAACACAACATAATAGATACAGACATTACCAAAGGCATTATACAGTCACCTTCTTGTTCTAAGAGGGTCTGTTCAGAACCCACCCCACTAACCATCCTGCGAGCTGTGAGCAGTCACAGTCCACCGGATAGGTTATATTTTAAGGGATATATGTCCATCTCCAGAAAGCAGGGGTCCTAGTCTGATCTCTATTAATGCTGTAGTGTATGCCTTAAGTGAATTACTCTGAACAGACAACTGTGTGAAAGATCAGATCCCATGATCTTCCCCAACATGACTGAAAGCAGAATTTGGCCTCATGCATTCACAGTCCAAAATGCAAGCCACAGACATTTGTGCAAAGAGCTGTAACTGGTTTGCAGGAACTGAATGCAGCAAAAAAGCAAAGTTACATATTGCACTAAAATACGAATGCAAGGGTCAAAAGGAGCTGGGTGCACACACGAGGGCAGACTGGCCTAGCAGACTATCTGGAACATGCAAGGATGCAAGACAMGCCATTTCCTTGACTGCTGCCTAGACAAAGCATAAGGCTCAGGAACATCCTGCTGTSCTTTGAGCTTCCCATCAGTTATACAGGCTAACATGATTGCTGTGTGAACCTGACCTAACATTCATTGATCCCAGCACTCAGGACAGTAAGGCACAATATAAAATTTCCATAATGCCCTAGGTCTAACACATAATCRCATCTGGGAGCTTCTTCTTTTCTGCTTTCCTTCGTTCTACCCATCCTCTATTTTAACTACTGCTGTTAGAAAGAGAAGAAAAAAAGATATCAAGACCTGCTTGTGCATTTTGATCAGAGATCTAAAAAAAGCTTACAGCTTCAAAAAGCTGTGAGAAGAGACACCAGAAGCTCAGCAGGGCTATATGTGCGCATTTTGAAGGAGCAATTTTAAATTTCTTTTAGCTCATGCAAGTCTTCCACACATATTGATTATTTTGACTGAACCTTGCCTGAGCTGTAAGTCTGAAGCAGATCCACGTGGAGATAGCAAGGTATGCAGATACATACTCCCCAAATTCGGAAGTTTTCAGAATATTTGGCTCTTTTCCAGCTGCGGTTTGCCGACAATGGTTATGTGTCTACCATAGCCAATGCTGTGATTGCAAACTGGAGTGGACCTAACCAAGCTTTAGTGGGCAACAAAGCTTAGCCTAGGCTCTACCTGAAAGCCTCCATTTTCTCTGGTGGGTTTTACAGTCTAAACAGATCTAAATACTGCCACTGCTCCTGGGAGGTCAACTAGCTAGTTCAGAGCTAGGTAGGTTTTCCCAACGACCTAGTTCACAGCTAGGCAGGTTATGTCTGCACTGAGCAGGCGCAGAACAACCCTAGGAGCAAATCAACGCCAGACCTTACTCTACCACTCAAACGCCTTTCCCTGCAAAACAGTTTCAAGCAACGGTGAACATTAGTGACTGCCCTTTAACCCATTCTGTTAAAGATTTGTCAGACATTTCTGAAGGTATTAGGGCAGTTGCAAAGAAAACACTTTCTAAACTTTTTCCAGGGATGGRTTTGCTGTGAGAAGGCAATTAATTGGGTGATAAAACATGGAGATTAAACTAACCTTTTCCGTTACCCTGTCCATCTTTCTAAAGAGAAAGTTTCTCTCCAGTACGCTCTCAAGCGTTGTGTTCAGTTTAATGAAAAGATTTTTCAAGCCTCAGATGTTTTGCTTCTTTCCAGCAGAAAAGTGTATAACTGTACTGCACCACAACTGATCCCGCTCAGTGTTTCTCCTGATATTTACCGAAGTCCTTTATTCAGCCGTATCCCCCCTTGCACRTAGGCGTTACGTAAGTATAATTCCCCAGTCCATGCGATACCCAGTTACACTCTCTCTCTTTCCTAATCTTTCTTCAAACTCAGGTTTCAAAATCCTAGCATCCAGACAGAGAAAACATAAAGGTAAAGCCATTACACAAGCAATACCTGTGGTATATACAAAGCAGCCTTCCTCTACTGACAGAAGGCATTAGAGCTGCTCTCCTTTTTGCAGGAACACATTGTGCTTTTCTTTACATAATGGGATGGCAGTCCTGTGCCTGAATTGGACCACAAAAATTATTTGTGTTGAGAGGCTTTSCTTTTCAAGCTGCAGATCATATTCTAAAGGTCAACAGATTCCAGTACATCCAGACACTTAACAGTTTTCCCTTAAACAAGCAAAAACACTCCCTACACCCTTCATTCCACGTCTGCCTAAWTACTAGTTGTGCACCCGTGGCATCTGGAGACAATGCCCTGCTTTTACTAYTCACTGCAAATTAGTTATCGCTTTGCCAGTCTTCAGTTTTATAATCCACATCCAAAAGAATCAGAAAGAAGTTGTCTTGCGATCAAGGCACTGAGACAACATTCATCAACTAAGGGTTCAGCCACTGATGCTGCCTTGGGAATCTTGCATGATCTGGGCAAGCCGTCAGTGCACGGCCCCACYGTCATGTTCAGGCACTAAACGGTTCCTAGCTTCGGTGGGTGGTAGGCTTTGATTTTTGGCCTCTCTCCAACCTCAGTCCGGCAAGTTGTGGTCTCTCTCCATCTCAGTCCCGCAAGTGCGCAATAAATTAATACTTCTAGCATGCACTGTGAAAATAAGTGAATAAGCCTTCAAGAGGTAGTCTATGTGGCAACAAGAACCATCATGATACAGACATGTAATGTAGCCAAAATTCTAATCAGATAAACAACTGCTTAATGCAAACGCCTACCTCTCCTCCACAATTTTTGAAGACGTTGMCATGCATGAATATCTGTGCTTTTCCTATATTAAAATTCTTGAAATACTTCATTTCTTCACCTTGACTTTTACAGAAGAAAAGAAGTTAGCATAAAAAGGTAGCAATCATCATCTATTCTACATCTCTATTTTAGCCATCATAGAAGCTTTTGCTTTCTTTGGAAATTCAAGAACTAAGCACTCTAGAATTACATGCTGCATCAAGTAAAAATAAAAATACCACAACAGAGGAAGCATGCAACTTGCTTATTTTTTCATTTGAATGAATCACATTGGAGACCCACAGTGGAAATGGTTTTGCAGCAGATTTAAAGCAAAAGCTGTTTTTCTGATCAAATTCTTCACTATGAGGGTGGTGAGCCACTGGAACAGGTTGCCCAGAGAAGCAAGCTTGTGGATGCCCCATCCCTGGAAGTGTTCAAGGCCAGGTTGGATGGGGCTTTGAGCAACCTGGTCTAGTAGAAGGTGTCCCTGCCCATGGCAGGGGGGTTGGAACTAGGTGATCTTTAAGGTCCCTTCCAACCCAAACCATTCTATGATTCTATGATCATATTATTACTAAGTGAAAGAAGACAGTTATTTAATACTTTCTTCATGTAAACTTGAAGAACTACTGTTACACTTCTAGATATTTTATGTGCAGTACTTTTATTCCCTAGATACTTTAGCTCCTTCCAACTTTTTTTGTGCATGTAATGCAAATGAAATTCAAAACTGCAGCTTTCAATCAGATAGATTGAAAAATTGGTACCAGAATGCAGTCTAGTGGAATGTAAAATACATTGTTTGTAACGGATTCACTGGAAAAAGTCCTAAAACCACTGTGATCAATTCATTCAAATTATTATTAAGCAAGTAAAAGATTTGGCCAGATTGTTAGAATGGAAGTAGAAGAGAACTACCACAGATTTAGGTAAGAATATATCATTAAGGAAAAACTGTGTTCAGTAAGTTTTGTGAAAGACCATAACACATCTCTTCTGACAGTAGGAGCATTTTCATTCATTCCTACCAAGCTCAGCCAAAATTTTGCTAATATTAAACTTCAAAAAGTCCTATAGCACCAGACATTTTAATTAACTACTTATTTGTTCCACATAATGTGGCGGAGAGTGAACAGAGCTCATTTTAAAMGGAGCTAAGATTATCATGTGCAAGAATAAATAGAGTCCCTCATTCAAGAAGAATTAGTAGGTCACTGTAAATAACATCTGCACACTTACTGTAAATCATTTTGGTGACAGAAGGTACTGCCATGCAGTCTGATCAACATTACCAATGAAGCACAGCCAATTATTTTTATATGTTTGTGTGACAGATTGCTGTTATTATTCAACATTAGGATGTTTGATGTAGTTGCATAGGGCTGCCATCCCCCCAAATTCTTGTTTTGTACTCTCAGAAAAGCATCTCTGCAAAAATTAAATTGAGGTGAGAAACAGGGATGAGGGTTTTCTTTCATGCAAAGAACAACTTCAAGCTACATCTTCTCTTAACTTCTAGCAATCTGCAACTCACCTTGAAATCTATACAAATTATCTTGTGCCATACCTTCAGCGCCTTCCATCATCACCAGTGGCTGCAACCAGAACTCAACCAACATCTATACTTTGCATGATGCAACATTGAACGAAGCTTCCTCCTCCTGCTGAGCTACAATGACTAAGAGCAAGATCTCCCTTTGCTTCAGGAAAATGTGCCATTTTCTCCAAGTTTTGTGAGCTGACAAAGTACAGTTGCTTTATCTACAGATCGTCGCAAAGGGGCCACAGTAATTCCRGTCACGTTCTGTCGCTGCTGTTAGGCCAACACTGGTGTAAGGTGCAGAGYTTCTAGTCTGGGGGACAGGAGACTTCCACAATCCTCGAAAGACCCTCTTAGACTTGAGGGCCAAACAACTATACTTCAGGGGATTCAGCTGTTTCTTTCTGAAGACATGGAAGATTAGAAACAACRTATATAAATGAAGAATTTGTGTGGCAATACGCAGACAACGGAAACATACACCAGAAGACATTGCTGCGCAGACTGTCCTAGGGCTAGCATAGCAGAGGATATACCTGTGAAAGTGTGGAGGCAGTAAGAGGCCCAAACACTACAGCCAGGTTTGCTACTGAGATTTGCGTCATTCCATGTTCATCTTCCATTTCATTTTTCATGGTATCTCATATGCTTTGAGTAAATAATGAATTATTGCCCTCAGATATTTTTTTACCTACCACATTCATCTCAATGGGAGTCCTGCAAGCACTGCCAACCACTGCCGATCACTCTGTTGTGAACAGCCCATCTCTGAGAAGGCTGATGTGCTGCCTGCTTCTCTTATCCGATTTTCTTTTCTTTAAAARCAGTGCACCTAATAGCTATTTAATACTGAACCCCCCCTATCACCTTGAAAATCCCCAGTGACTCAAACAGAAGTTAATGATCTGAGAGGATATTCCTGCTGCACCACCCAGCTCTCACTTTTTCATCTTCCAYTCCAAATATTCAGTTGTTTGATCTCCCACGTTTCAACTCACTAACCACTTTCCTAGATTTCTAGCTCAGAAGCAGAAATAAAGACAGTATAAAACACAAATTGCGAGGAAAGTAGCAAGTCATTGCTCCCAACGGTGRCCTTTCCCTATTCACTAGTGATCCATTCCCGTTCTTCATAACTTAGTTTCTCTGATCAACCTTTTGGTCATAAAGCTGCTTCAGACAGGATCCACTATGTCAGTACCTCAGCCCTCCAGCCAAGCCGTGGCAAAGGCCAGCCCCTTTGTAGGACAACCACATCCCAAAGCAAAACAGAACATCACTGCAATGAAGCGATACTCTGCCCCGGCTTGCAGCTGAATGYGGTCCCTCCAGCTACCTTTTTGGGCCATGTTGGCCCCTCCTGGCCTGACTGGGGTTCCCATTGCCACCTTCCTCTGACACCAACAGCAGAAGAGCCACTCATCCTCCCAGTCAGCTCTGAAACRAGCCGACGTTTCTAACACTTGGAAGACGTCTCCAACCTCTGGCTTGACATTATCAGGAGAAACTGGGTGGAGYAGACTGAGCCAGAGGCTGATTAGTACAGTATTGAACCTGTACATCACAGTACAAGGAGGGGGAAGTGGAAGAACACATACAGACACATTTATCCTACCTAACCCCCAAGGATTTCCTTTACTCAGTTTTTCCTAGTGACTGTGAAAGGAGATGAATGCGTGAATCAACTCTCAAGAAGTACTGAATGATGCAAGCCCACAACCTGCGGAAACCATACAGGGAAGGCAAGAGTCCTTGACCAGTTTTTGAAAACCTCTGACAAGGCATCTTGCGTTGGAGGGAAGACAGAACCTTCACCTAAACCAGGAGCCCCCCTCTGGAATTGCTCTTTTCAAAACATGAGCGGGGCACGGGGGAGAGGCAGGAAAAAAACCTGACCTAAACATATGGGGCTCACAGCTACTGTGACACCACAAATGATAATAAAAACATCATACATTTGACTTCTAGATTAAGCACGGGGATGTACAACGAAATCAATAAAGCAAAAGGGACAAGGGGAACAAAGTATTCAGAAATACATGGGCATGGATCAACGAGTTAATAAATTGGCCCAGCAATGTTGGGCAAAGGCTCCTTGCAAGGCATCCCTGATAAACTCAAATTGCTAGTGATAATCTGTATTATCCCATTTTCCGTAACTGTGCTTTGCCCCTAAACTAACATCACCCCTTCCTCTGTTACTGATTTATCTTGGGCCATCCTTCTTCTGTAGAGAGATGCAAAATAGCACTGACAGAATTAAATCAAGCACCTGCTTTTAAGTAAGCTATTAGTAAAACTCTAGGGAGGCAGGGGGTCGGGGAGAATAAACACCGTGTGTTTGATTGTACCACAACAGTAGCTTTTCTTGCTCAGTAGTATGCTTACAGAGATGGCTTTTTCAGCTGAAAAATGACTCACAGACTTTATTACTTCCCATACTAGAGAATGATAAAGACGACTAGTGGAATAATTACCTTGTGCTATAATTACAGATAGTAACCAATTGTTAAGGGCATGGCAATGCTCTGGAAGTACTTCGAATTCTAAACATTCTGTGTATTTCTCAGGCAGTTGTTAATGGCTTTCCTGTGTTGATGATTCCCAGCCTAGACCTATAAGCACATGACTAGTGAAACCCAAGTGCACAAGCAGTGCTCCCACCAYGCCAGCTCTGTGCAGAATTGTTGCAGACACCTTTGCGTCATGTTCTCAGGCGCAGGAGCACTGCAGGTCATGCTGCAAACACCCGCAGGTCAGTCAGGATAAAGACATCCCAGGGGACACCTAATCAAGGTGGCCTCAAAGTTGGAAACAAAGCCTGKGCTGGCAGGGGAGGCTGGGAAGAAGAGGAGAAAGGAGAAAAGGCAAGGAACATTACTAGTGACTTGGAGGGAATTTAGCCAGAAGCACTAAGCTTGACAGCCTGCAACACAATCAGAAGCCAGAGATGTCAGACAATTGGTTCTGGAACCAGCATGGCATGGAAACATTCTATTTGACTGGCCAGAAATTAAAAAAAAAATAATAAAAAAAAATCAAGATTTCTTTCATTGTCTGTCTTATCCTCCCTATGACTCTATAACCATGTCCTGTCTTAGTTCAGGAAAATGCATTTCCTCTTTTTGCACTGCATTTCTACAGTACCTGGCAAAAGGGTAACATAAATAATAAATAGCAATAAAATATCAGTCACAACTACAGGCTTGTAACCCACTCCATAACCACAAACTGGACATTTGATGTGGAAGCTGCTTGATATAGAAGGACACAAGAGAGAGCAGATAAAAATCTGCATCTGTCTACAGCAAAGATGCATATCCACTTCACTTAATTTCGAGTACAATCCTTTCAGGATACTCACACAGACTAAGCAGATTAACATATCTGTAGACTGTCCTGTACGATGGATTGTCTGAATTTCTTACCTAAATTTGCATGAAACATGGTGGCTGGTTTGTCTGGAGGTCAAACAGGAGATTTCAACTGAAAATTTTGTTTGCACTTTTTGTAGTTCAAAGGTACAAAGGTTTGAAGTTCCACTGAAAAGCACACGTTCACTGTAGTAGTTGCTCACCTGGATTAGTAAATTTAGTTAAGTGAAAAGTGAACTTCAGCTCTGCAAGAATGAAGATTCTTATTTTCCATGAAAAATCCAGTGTTACTCCTTACAATGCAGATACAAACAGTTAGGAAAACGCAGGTCAACTAATTAAAAAAAAYGCATACACTTTAACATTGTTAGTTTATTGAATATTCAGAAAACAATGCCYGAGATCTGAATCAGATATATGTTGATGTAAAAATTCAGGACAGATGCTTTTGCTCTATTAATACTGGCTTTTGCTGTATTCTTTGGAAATCACCAAGAGGTCTATCAAATTTGGGGGAAAAAATCCTGGAACAGTATTTCTGGCAATAATCAACTTAATTTTCCAATACTGAAAAAGGAATGTTGGTATCAACATTCAAATTAGGCCCATTCTCATCCTACATTATTTAACAAGATTTAATCTATCAATTGTCAAATTAACCAATAAAGTCATTAAAATGAAATACACGCTCTCTCCACAACAGATGCAAATCACATCAGGCCATATTAAACTGGCTATTAAAAACATGCAGAAGAAAAATAACCCAATGGTTGTAAAATCCAGTTTTGCTTCTGGACTATTCATTATTGCAGATTAAACAGGTTTAAAAAACAAACAATCACCTGTACTGTTCATGTTTAATGATTAGAATTACAACTTGAAAACCATATGCCTGGATTCTGTTCTTTAGAGTCAAGCTGGTTTCCATCAAGGTCACAGAAGCATCTAAACTGATGATCCAAAACAGAAAACAAAAAATTATCTTCTAAAAGAAAGGCTCTTCCTCAGTAGGTCATCACGATCAGCTCAAACCAGAAAACAGTTTTGTTGTTACTCTTAAATGATATGACACACTTACCCTCCCAGACATCTCTGTCTAAACATGCTTTTAGTCAGACTATTAATTTTATACATCTTTTTATTTTTCTAGAAAATGGTGAACGATGTCTCTCATTCACCACATGATCAGTTTTTGGTGGGTTTTCTTTTTTTTAAATCAAGCCGCTTTCAGATGGAAATTGGAATCAAAATGCACACAACTGCCTTTTCACATTTTTAAAAGCAATGAAAGATTTTCATTAAAATCTAGGACAGGTAGGATTGTCCTGTCTCATCAAATTCAATCCAGTGCTGCCACAGGAAACAGGTAATGAAATACTTCTCGTAAACYTTCTAGCATCCATTTTAAAATCACTCGGGCTTCTTTTTCCCCAACTACAATCTCCTGGAAGGATCATTGCTCCAATGGATAATAGCACACTTCTAATTTGCAACTTGATTTTGTCTGAACGGATCTTAAATCGATATTGTTTTTTATCTTCTCCAACCCTAGTGTTTAGCCCCTTTACATATTTGTTTTACTTTAATTTCATTAGGCTAAACAAGACAAGCTGKTTTAGCCTTTTCTCATAAAACAGGCTGCTGAGCCCCCTGCTCATTTTAGCAGGCATTTTTTGAGCCTGCTTCAGGCTCAGGGTTCAYGTTTTTTGGAAACGGGTTATCGGAGTTGCACATGGTATTCCAGGGGTGGCATCAAAACCTTCTACAGTGGCACGAAAAGAGATCCTACTGCTGGCCGTGAATCCTTCCTCCATCTTTGCTCCTGCTGCTGCCATATTGCGAAGTGAGCACACAATCTCCAGCGTCATTAAGACTGTATCTGCTCCTGCACGTGCGATAGTGAGCCTGAGCTGTGATATTTGGAAATTGAGTCTCCCGACCCTGTTTTTATGTCCAATCTAGGATGCTAACAGGAGGGTTAGGAGGCTTGTCATCCAGTGTGTAGCTGCCACCTTCGGATAACAACAGTGATTTTCACTTCCATGTGCTCCTTTCCATTAGCCAGCGTGCTTTTCCCCAATTTCTACTCTGTCCTCTTTCCCAAAAACTTAAGACAGGTATCATTTTGCTGTRGAGTGTAGTAAGACTACAGGGGAGTCACCATCCCTGGAGGTGTTCAAAAAACGTGTGGATGTGGCGCTTCRGGACATGGTTTAGTGGGCRTGGGTGCTGGGTTGATGGTTGGACTYGATGATCTTAGAGGTCTTTTCCAACCTTAAGGATTCTATGATTCTATGATTCTAAGACGCTGATCTTCAATAACGATGCTGTCCTCATGACTCAGTTTGACCACTTCATCTTTCTGCATCTTCTGGGTAACTRAAGGACCCATTACTACACGTGGAGCTCTCAGAAGGGAGCTCTAACTCACTTGCACATTTTGACCTTTGAAACGGTATTTTTGCTGGTCAGCCCTCTTTCCTCGCCCTGCCCTCCTCCTCTTACAAGCTTCACACTTACTCTTAATTTCCTTTCTGAGTTCAYATGGTTATATTTGAAGTCTTTCTCGTCTTTCACCTTTTGTTTACGAACCAGTTCCAGGCAGAAGTTCTTCAAGACAAAAGRGGTGGAAATCTGCCTTCTCTTCATTTAGTGCATAAGCTCCTAYACAGATGGCCTTCTGTTCCCAATTTCTTGAGGCTTTCCCCTTTTGAAACACAATTATATAAGATTTATAAAAAAAACCAAAACTGAAGTAGGGCACAGACCTCACAGACTTTCTGTTCATCTCCACAGTTCACAAGTCAACTTCTGATCATTCTACCCAAAGTCATTTGGGGCCCCCAAATCTACCAGAAGATGTTTTACAGTCTACCAGAACTACACTGAAAATACCACAACTTCTTATTTTTTCAGAGAGTGTATGSTGAAAAATTATCTGCCATCCACCAGTCAGGTATACCTGGGTTTTACCATTTAAATAGCATTTTCCCCCCTCATGCCCAAAAATGTGAACCCAAATCAGCTGGTTTTGTTCACAGTTTCATCATAAACATACAAAGTTATTTCACATTAACCTTTTTTATTTCTACTATTCCTGATCAGTGCATGGCTTGTAATATTCCTATTCCATCTTTGTCTGCCACTTTGCCATATTTCTGGTAAAGCTGTAAAAATCTATTTGCATAAAAATAACAATTGGTTTAGTTCTTCTGTTTTGCTGCCGAGGTTCTTGTACATTATTCAACAAAGCATTTCAGTTACTCCTCACTGACCTTATCCAATTTTCTAGCTGGGTTACGTATGTTGTCCAACTACTGCTCCAATCCACATTAAATCGTACTTCCCTCCGTTCCACACTCTAACCTCCAGTTGTGTCTTTATCCTCTACTAAATAAAGCAATCTTATACGCTACGGAGACATAAATAAGCTTATCTAACCACATTTTGCATTTAAAAGTGAACTGATTTACTGGATGCACGTGGTTGAACTCAGTAGCTAGAGATAATATTGATCGTTTCTCATCACCAAGCCCTTCCGCACTTTATGAATAGTACTTCTCATCAACTCATACCTCATTTTTATTCATACACTGAAAGAGAAAATAAACCATTCTACTTTTTCAAACCTAAGCATTGAACTGAAGTCAAATGACTACAATAAAGTAATAATAATTAAAAAAAAAAATCTCTGACTCTACAGTAGACCCCTATCAAAAGCTTCGTTAGCTTACTCTAGCTCCAAATGCTCAGCTAGTAATGTGGCCAGTTCTGTCTGTTCCCCTTAAACTTTCAGCCATTCATATTTTAAAAATCTTCTTTATTTAGTTTGAATGATTTTACACTAACCTGAGGAATTTGTTAACAAAGTGTCACAATCTTCATTTTAATTAGGTTTACTTTTAAAAAAGAAATGTATGAATTCACTGAAATACAAATCCTGTGTTTGTATCCTTCAAATCAGGTTTTGGCTTTTTGTTTTTAAATTTGTGCTTCTAATACTAAAGGTAGCTGCTAAATACTTATTAACTGCTGAAAGGTATGCAGAGGACACTGTATGTTTCTAAAATGGATACTCACAGAAGTGCCTGACAAGAGACTTCAAAAACTATATTATCTGCCAACACAGCAGCTGGAAGGGGCCTTCTGTGTCACTGTACTTGTTGTCTGCAATCCCAGGTAACTACATCCTAAACATCTTTCCACTGAATCATCAAAGACCAAAGACGGGCTTCCTGCACTCAGGCACATAATTTGGGGTTGAAATGACTGTGATTGCATAGCTTCATCAGTAATATTACTTTCAAGGACAGGTGGCCATTTAGAAAGCATGTCGGTGTACTGTTCCATGACCGCACAACTCATTACATGCATATATTCAATTAATGAATTTTTGAAGATGCAATTTCAAAGCCTGGCTCTCCTGTCATGTTTTAATTCAGATTTTTGGGTCCAACTGGAATGCTCTTACTTTGTCCATAACTGAGACAAAATTCCCAGCAAGGAAGTCTTAGGCACAGTCATTTGAAACTAGTGAATCATTTGGAAGTAGGGAGGAAAAAGAGATAAGAAAGTGGTATGGCTTGCTGTGGGAAGAAATAAATGATCTATTGACAGATAACAGGAGAGGA
The DNA here is from genome assembly GCA_030449065.1 of Oceanodroma leucorhoa. Taxonomy (NCBI): domain Eukaryota; kingdom Metazoa; phylum Chordata; class Aves; order Procellariiformes; genus Oceanodroma; species Oceanodroma leucorhoa. Next base: position 660,902 of record JASVER010000202.1, read on the forward strand.
AGGCATTGTCCCTTATATTACCCTCTGTGCAACTTCTTTGAAAGTGAGCTTAACTAAAGGAGAGACAGTGTGAACACCAGTAAGATGATTTAGGGACAGTTCATCTTTACAAAATTTTCTGATATTTATCAAACCATATCAGATTTACCCTAACCCTTCAAAGCATCTTGAGTTTGCCACAMAAAGTGGCGTAAGTGATAAATAGTGCTCTCTAAGGAACCTTAAACCTTTTATACTATTTCCTTCCCAAATMTAACCACTCATTGTACATTGGCCTCTCTCTTCTGCTCTACCACTCTTCTTCTGCCACAGGGAATTCTGAGCTATTCCACAGCATCTATAAGCTGTCAACCCATACCTACATTTTTCACACTATATAGAATCAAATTCAAGAAGAAATGTCAAATGCAATTATTCTCTTTCCCATATCATTTCATTTCTCTACGTATGCATCTGGTTGCACTTCAGGTCTGTGAGGCAGTTAGGGATAGCATTTACACAAAAAACGTTACACAGAGCTGTCCTGTATTCTGTAGGAGGGCACAATCACAGGACAATCACCAGCTTTCACTCTAAACACCTCGTAATCTGTTTCCTCCGATAAGATGCCCCTGTTCAATATGCTGAAAGCCTCACCATTGTCATCATCCTAAATAAGCTGAGAAGTTTGSAAATTGATTGGTTACTTCCCTGTATTAACTCTAAGAGACGAACTGAGCTATTAYCATGGATTTTGGGTCTCTCTGTGCAGATGGGTGGCTTGCTCAGGACCCATCCTGAACACCCTGTCGCAATCAGCAGRACTGCCATCGACTTGGATGGGGACAGCACTTCACACCAGGACACCGGCCGGCCGTGCCCCCTGCAGACCTGCTGCACGGCGGTACGCTTTCTTTGGGAGCCTGGCGCCGAGGTCTACRATCAAAGCTTTATTCACAGACTCCGGTCAATCGGAACAAACCAGTTATTTCTGATGAAAAAGTGTTCGAAAAAGACTTCCCAGTGAAGCAAGAGGCTTGTTTTATGTTTAAGGCACACCTTTGATTCATACCTATTTAAGGCACTGAACCTCTGAAGGTTTCCAAAGCCACGCGCACGAATACCTCCCAGGGCTAGTAGGACGCTCTTCTACAGAAGGGAGGCAAAGGAGAAAAATGAGTCTTGCCACAGCCAGCTATTTGCATTGCTGAGGGCACATCCATTCAGATCACATGAAAACCCACAGAAATGGTAAAATTGAAGGGGAGGGCTGCCTCCCTTGGCTGGACTGTTTCTAACCCTTCCCGGACCGTGGGAACTGCTCTGTGGCAGCTGCTTGCTACCCATCAGCCCGGGGCTGCAAACCACAACCAGGGCAGTAGGCTGGGGGTGGCACAAGGACTGAAGCATGTAGAGCAGTCTAAACTCAGTAATTCAAGGCAGGGTACGTGCTTGAATCTATACCTGCTCGGGATCAGGAGGAGTTGGCTTGTCCAAATGTTCAACAAATTACAAAAAACATCTGAAAACTTCTCACTCTCCCCTCTCCAACAGCAAGCCAGACATATTTTATCTACAATTGCTGGAGCATATGTGAGTTGATTCTGTCATTGCTGACAAAAAAAAAAACTCGCAACACCCTGTCCCTCAGACCAAACTACAGTTGCTCAAGGTCCAGTGGGAGCAGAACTCTTTTTGGAACAGTAACGGAGCTTTTAACATGGAAAAACACTTCAAGGAGTTTCAGACCCACTCCACTCTCCCTCCTGTTTTATCCCATCAGTGGGAGAATAAAATGGGAGTTGAACTGTGATATTCCCGGTTTCCACCCAGCACATGCCGCACTTCCAGTCTGGGACGAGCTCAAGATCTTGAGCACATAACCTTACCGAAGAAAATAGTTTTTTGAATGACTCTAGAGACCTTCCCACACATTCAGCTGTGTGAGAAACTGTCGATGCGAGATCAGAAATGCACCTCTGCAGGTACGTTAAGTATTGATGAGTACATTTATTTGCTCCAAAAAYCTGTGATAAATACAGGATACAGAGCACGTTCTGATGCCTGAAGAGAAGTCTCCACTACTGTCCCTGTTAAAATTTCCATCAGGAGATGTATCTTAAAGTCCCAARAAATACACCCATGTTTGATTTGAAGACAGAACGGATACAGTCCTCCTCCCCCCCACCACGAGCACKCTCATCCCATCAAATTATCTAGGCAAAGGCTGACGTTCTACCTCTCAGAAGTATTTTTGACGCAGGATCCACATAAGTCACCAGTGGATGCAGAGGAAGGGGATAGGACCACAAGGCATTATTCTTTCCTTCTGTCTACAGCAAATTGCTTAGTACAAACCCAGTGCTAGAAGTACAGGTGTCCCAGCCAAGACAGTACTATCCAGTGCAATTATTACTGTTGCCTCTATAGAGCACGTCTCCAATTTTMCTTCCTCCTACAAATACCATTTCAATAGTAATTAAAATATAAAGTACCTAAGCCACTAAAGTGGCTATACTTCACTATATGCTGAAACTGTAGATGGTGAACAAAACAAATGGAAGGCTTTACAAACCGTACCTGCATACATCAAAAGATTCTGGCTTTTAAATGCCGGAAAAAAAACGGAGCTGGGTCACAATAAGCAATTATATCCCACATTTAATCCCTACTCTGTTCTCCAAAGGTGTCCTCCCACTGCTGAGCTTAAAAGGAAGAAGGTCTTTTCAGCTCTCAAAAGAAGGCTCCTCTTGAAGGCTACGTTTTTATCAATTAAATGAAAAYCTGATAATGTTAACTAGCAATAGTAAATTGCCAATTCCGTACTTGAAAGTTTATCATCAGTTTAGTGCAAAGTAAATGCTTACTAAATTAGTTGCTTCAATTGGATTAACAGTTGCTTAGACACATTATGTACTACACAGCAGCTGCTGCAGAATTTGAACAAAATAGTCTTAACACCTGTAAATKTACTGTAAATACATTCCAAATTCCATTGCAGTTATTTATGCTTTAAGCTCCTTGTATGATTTTCTAATCTTCACGTGATGAAAAACCCATCAAAGCTTGGTCAAGGACGRAATAAACGTAGGTCCTCCTATTTTAACTTCAAACAAAAACATTTGAAAACAGTAAAAAAACCTCTGACAACCCTGCACTCATTCATAAAAAACTGCAAATCTTACTTTTAGATTAGAAAAGTATGGGTCCCATTCRCGTGTGCTTATCTTATCACACTCACTTCTTCATGGCTCCAAAAAATGACAGCAGAACTAATTTGCTGATGTGTCAGGAAAATTTTTCTATTTCTGTCCAGTTCTCTTTCCTGCCCTCTGCTGATGTTACCTTTATTTTTCTCTCATAAAAGCTTACCTTTTTCTAACTGTTCAAAGAGTCTCTGCCTTTTTCTCAGTTTCCATTCCTCATTTTCCTCTTCCCTGACATTTAATTTTTCTCTCTTAACTCATTTCATCACATTGGGAACTGTTTCCACTTCTAATTATACCTCCAAATCTATTTGACTTAAGGAACTTTTATTATTTTTTAATCAAAGACCATCACAGCTTCTTCAAATGAAGGAATTCGACAGCACACCAGAACACAAACTAACTCACACTGGTCCTGAGACTCACCAGATTTCAGCCGAGCTTCCCGCACAGTCAGCTTATCAAACCTTCACCCAACCCCCCTTTGCTGGGCTCTACTGAACACACTCAAGGAAAACAGCAGAATTGAAACRGAAAAACAGAGCTTCAAATGCTTGCTGATGACAGGGAGAACAGCAAGAGCCCAAAAGAATATTACAGTCAAGAAATATAGGACAGAAAAATGAAAGGAGAAGGTACCAGAAAGGTAAGTAGGAGAAATATTGCAATTTGCAGAGCTTTCCCCACCTGGCTGTAGTTAAAGCTGCCAGAACTTGAGTTCTTTCATTCCCCTCCATGCTCCAGTAACAGTATTTCTCTGCCACTAATGGTCTTCTTTCAAAAATTATGTCTTAAGTTAAATTTCCTCCTGGTATATATGAATGCAACTTTTATCATCTTGCACTATTTCTGAGTGCAGCTATGAAAACAAATCTTGTATTTTGCATGTTTTTGACCAAAAAAAAATTCAGTACGGAAAAATAACTGTCTGTGCTCCAGAAGCTGCACTTGAATTTTCCTGTTGGACTCCACCTCTGTCTTGGTTCATATCAAAACTCCAAATAACCTTACACTCCCATGGTAAAGTGAGTTAATAAAGGCAAATTCAAATTTGGCTGCTTTAGCTCATCCTTTGTTTTGTAGCCTGACAAGCTACAAAAGCATTTAACTTTTCTACCTGAACAACAYACATCATTTTCTCTTTCTTTTCCATTTGGAGGGTTGTAAAGCACTTATCTATCTGCATGAACGCAAACAGACCAAATCTGGGTTATCATCCTYGAGGTTTTGTAATTGTATTGCTGCAAGGGAAGTGTAAGCACCATGAGGGCAACGTTATGTTAAGTAAAGACATGGYAGCCCTGGATCACATATCCCAATTTATTGTGCCTTTTTAAGTYCATAGCTGCGTCAAAGGTGAAGAAGCGAAGTTTATGGTGGCCTGGTGAATCTGCCTCTGGAGTCTGGAGGTTAGGGAGAATGATCCTGAGTAGTCCACACACYCCTTTTAAAGCAAGGGAACACACTCACCAAAATGCTCACTACGGGTCCCTGAGAGCATGTCGGAAGCATTCCTCCTCCTCCTCCTCTCCAGCCTACCAGCAAACCTTCCTACTTTGAAATGAGCAACAGACTGCATCTTCTCACTCTGCTTCTGAAATGAGAGCTGCCTCCCCTTTGACAAGATGCACAATAGAATCATTCGCAGAGGCTGCCATCATCCTTCTTAAAATACTTAAGAATTGTAGCATCAGGATTTGGGGGATCTTTTTCTTGGTTAATGATCACCTGATTGTTGGCCAGAGTTGTGCTTTGGCTAGCTAATGGGCTCCCCCACAACAGAATCAAGCCTACAAATCCCACTGAGCATTTGGGCTGAACCTGGAGTTTGCAGCAGCATTGGATGAGCCGCGAGGTTGTGGGTTCTGCAGCTTCGTTGGAAACTGTTCTAATTAACAGTCCATAGGCATGGGCACTGAGCCTTGTGCTCCAGGAACAATTTTCTCTYAAATTCTCTAAAAAGAAAAGATGGTTGTATAAATCCCACTTACATCTGAAAAGACCTACCATCTGAGTCTTCAACCACTAGTACCATATTAAAGCTGTCTCTTTTGTGTGAAGAGGCTTAATCACAAAATAACTGTTCAATTTCCTTCTCCAGATTAAGCTGTCACTGTTTAAAACACCTTTTTTGTTCCTTGCACTGGAAATGAAGTTAATTCAATACATTTATATTTTTAAAAWTTTTCTGTTATTTTCTCCATCACAGGCTGACAGACCAGACTAATGACTTCTTTCAGAGATTAACACCAGATTACATTTTTTAAAACTCTTGGAAGTAACTCAAATGTCTACGGCAATATAGATTCTACCCTTTCCCCTCCTCGGGCCATAACCAATGAAAGGGAGAAATGAATCTCATACTGCAACATAATATTAAACTGAAATTGGATGCAAGACTAAAATACCACCAGCATAATTTTTGTTATATGGTGCACTGTTTTCTTGCATATTCTACTGTCAGGCAGTTGAGCTTCAGCTAAGGCACTTGTGAGAAGAAAGAAAACAACTCGTAACCTGCAAACTGTCATTTCAAACCTCAGCAAAAGAAAGACAAACCACCTCTAATAAAAGTTTGATCTCTTAATTTCTATATACTGCCTCCCAAAGCTACATAACAAGCAGAAAAATACTGCAAAGGAAAATAGAGTAGCACTTTTTTTAAGGGATGAGAACTTGGTCAAATTGCATTCTCTATCCTACGAGATAAATTAGGGCCTGGCTCGGGTCCTAATAAACGTACACAGTGACTCTCAATGACCTCAAAACTCACTGAATCTCAGTGATATTATATTGATATTACAACACAAGTAGGACTTAGCTGTTTCTTCAGGTTCGAAAGGAGTGATGTGCAACTCTAGGAGGTAACACAAAGAACACACATTACTTAAAAAGATGCAGGGCTGTATAACTGAATTTGTCTTTTTTCACAAATCTCATCTGCATTTAAACAGATATATTGTTTTCTGGAAACTGCTACCTTGGTGAAAGCACAAAAAGTGATATTAGGAACTGGACAGAGATTTATCTTGGTTTTGTTTTTCACTGCCGCATAAGAACAGCACTGCACAAGCCCAGAGTCCTGAAATCCTTCGCATTACGGAAGACTCTTTTCAACAGGACTTCCCAGCCATTACACATACATTAACTCAGAGGACACAAACATCTGTACTGGCTGTACATAATTTTAGGCCATAAGTTTGACGGCATATGCAATATTCCATTGGTTTAGCTGTGCACGCCCCCTCCCCCCCCAATACCTACAGAAATGCTAGGCACAATCATATTAATACAATCAGAACAGAAGTGAAGAGGTGGTTGAAGTATGTTCATCCACKCTTTATCAGAATATAAAAATTCAGGAGAATCAAACGTGACTATCAAAARTCAAGCTCAAAACCAAAATAAAATCCAAAAGACAGATATTTTCCCCAGTAAACACTTAAACTGGGGAACATATTGCCACAGGTTTTTTGTGRATACTTGCACGGTCTCATCTACACGGTTTGAAGAAAAGTGTGTAGACTAATTTTGGGAAAAAATAAATCAACCTATGAAGCGATTAAACACGAAGATACCAACTCTGACGTAGGAAATCTTTAAGCCTTATGCTACTGTGAGATGAAAAAGCGTATCAAAGAAGCATCACTGTGCATGCATATGCTTTCAAAGGAATTCTGTACCGGCCCAGCTGAGACCAGACACTGGCTGAATGAACCTCTGGTCTGACCTCGTGTGACTGTCTGTCATGTTCACCTTYACAAAAGTGCACCGAGCATGGTATCTCTTACAAATTTATGACATTTCTGGAACATTATGATATTACTTTCGTTTGGCATGAATAAGAAATCCACATAACCCAAATCACCCACACAACTCACTTGGAAACGCGATCTTGACAAGACCTCTGACACACTATTCAAGAATGGAACCATTTTATGAAAGCTCCCCTTGAATAATTACATGACTAAGACATACAGAAAGCTTCTAGTCCAAAATCCTAAGTGGCATATACAGTCATATTCAGTATGAACTATTAATACCAGGACCATCCCAACCCTGTAAATCATTTTGGCTTGATGAACCTCTATCTATATTAAGACACTGAGGCTCTTTCAATGAACGTACATCAGCAGAAAAAAATTACAACTTATAACTTGGTTTTAAGTCCAGGCAGCCCTGGGCACCCGCAACACGTCAGAAGCTGAACTGAGGTAGGCACAGCACTTTTTACACTTGTCAGAGATGTCTTCAGCAGGACACRTAAAACAAGGGATTGCTTGAAAGCCTAAGTGGTGATTGTCAAGCAGGAGTAGCCTGTTTAACAGCAAGAATGAACTGTTTCAGATCCATCCGCACAACTTTTACAGCTCCTTCTGAAACCTTAAAATCTCTCATAGGCCCTAAAATGAACTGTGTTTTCTTAGAAAACTGTTCAGTCTAACAAGAATGCTTTCAATGAGTCAAACTTTTATTTAAAGTCCCATCCTGTATTAAAAAATAGTTTTAGAAAAAATACTAACATTTAGGGATAAAAGGTAAATTAAAATAGTCACAGAAAAASTATTTTTTTAACGTATTTAAATTATAATAATATAACTGAGGGAAATCAATTAACATTGTGATTTCCCAAAATTATTACAAATTTTGGCCTTAGAAAGTAAGTAGGGAATATGACACGAAAACATGCAGTTTAGCAAGAAAGTTTAGAAGTTAGAGAGATGTACAAGCACTACTTCACTGCTACAAACACATTTTGTAAATCTAATTATAGGTGCATCATCATAGAACAAAAAGACAATACCCACACCATACCTATTAAGCATTTCTACAGCCCTGATAACCATTAAACCCTGGAAATGTAATAGAAAAAGGAAAGGGAAAGTGCTACAGCTGCAGAACTGCCTGCAAAAATAAGCAGATCTATGGGGCTTAAAAAGAAAAGAGAATAGGAAAAACAGTGGACTTTTAAATAACTTCACAGCATTTAATTACAGATCTGAAGCAGAACTTACTATGTCTACAGAAGTCTTTTAAAGAACATGAAGCTTGCTTAGTGGAAAAGCCAAACCAGATTTTTAATAAATARCATAATCTGGATTTCAAAGGGCACTGGATTCAACCTTCTGCTTCTAGGTRTAAGTACAGATTTGGTATAATTTTAGATAATGTCTTTGGTCTCGAAACTTCAGAAACTGAGCTTTGTTTGAGGCATAACAATACAAATGGCTGCATTAACTTCAAAGTAATGTTTAAAAGGTTTCAATAATAGAAAGATTCAGCTAAAGCAAGAAACAGATGAAACTGCAATGACAGAAATATCACCACAAGTCCTCCCTGCTTTGTGCAGTGTCATCTCCAATGCACTTCAGACTACACGGAGAAAGATTGCCTGTGCATCTGTTATGGGATCATATGAACATGCATATTTATCATGAAAGTACAAAAACTCTTCTCAATATCTGTTTTAACAATGACAGAAAATATACAGAATGAAGAATATTGAATTGTTATTCTTTATCCTTCATTTATAGTGCAATATGATTTAAAAAGGAAAATTTAAACATGATATTCCATTTCCAGCTGTGGTGCAGTTTTATCCAGTTTTACCATTACTTAACTCTTTAAGAAATGGGGGAAATCACCAGTAGTTCTTTAATATAAAGAATAGAGGACTACAAGAACCTACTTGACAAGCCAATGAGGCAAAACCAAGACCACAGAAAATAAAAAGTGAAGCTGAATAACCTATGACGCATGCTTACTTATTCTCTCCCAAAAGCATAACACGCCTAACCCATCACTTACACATCCCACTCATRAGTCTATTCCATGATTACTTTCCAACACAACTGAAAAAATAGCACTTTCGCCTTTAGATCTCTTCACTAACTATGGCATGCCACACCTAACAGATAAAATGGATTTATTTGCTTCACATTTATGAACTTTATTTATACGAGGTTCCCCAACACAGTGGTGATAATCCTCCTTAAGGGAAAATGGAAACACCTGTCATGTAATCCTTGCTCAACTAAAAACATCAGAGGAATTGGCTTAAAGATACCCCTTCCATTAAAACCCTTCGGCTGCAGGAATCTGTATACCGTGTTTCCTGTAACGGCATATATCTGCTCTTGCTTTCATCATTTAAATGAAATAGAAAACCTTCCGAGTCTAGTAGCAACATCCTGGCATGAAGCTGGTGTGACGGAGGAGTCAGGCCTGCCGTTGTTTCATGATGATGATACACCTGCTTCTAGACAACGCTTTACAGAACCATAACTAGTTTCACACACCAAATTTAATACTGCCTCTTCTTACTCAGCACTACACTAGGCTGTCTTTGACACAAACTCTTCTAAATGAGTATGTTTCATAACTCAGTAATTAACATCCATAAGCTTTACTRTGAAAAAGTAACTCCTCTTAACCAGTGGTGTACTATCTTCAGATAGATAAAGGAAGTCATGATGAATTAATTTCTCTCCATACAGGTAACTTGAAAAAAAAAAAAAAAGATCACTCTGTTGTAAATGTAATACTTAACAGAACTATAAAGCATGTTTATAAAAACCACAGGGAAACTTACCTTCAGCTTCATAAGCACAAAGGAAAAAAAAAATCACTTTAATTCCTGGAATAAATTAAATCATTGCAATTGAAATACCGAAGGAACCTCCAGCTCCTTCAGCACCGCTTGCCCTTCAACRGGAAGGTGATTCTACAGCAATCAAGTCATCAGACTGAAGGGATAGAAAAGTTGGCATGACTTTTCACTGTACATCATCATACTTAAAGGCAGATGGGAGTGCAGAGGGTGAATACCTCTCAGTACTTGCTGCTTGCTTCACTCTTYTTCATATTCTCTTCATGCATGTGATAGCTCCTCCTTTCTGCYGGCCGTAACGAATTACTTGGTTATACATGTACAAAGGAATGGCAATGGGAGGGTACTTCCTTGCAGGTCACAGCAATGTTACAGCCAGACAGCAGAGCTCTTGACTTACCCCAAGTAAGTGCCTTCAAAAAGTGTCACCTTTCCTTTGTGCAACATTTGGGAGTAAGTTACATTAGGTATATGTGGAAACAAGCAGCGCGCACCAAGACATGAAAATTTAAAAATAGTATGAAATACTCTAAATAGAAAGTGTGAGTTTTGACGAATCTGTAGTGTAAGTCATTATTAACCCTGGCCTGGCAGCAGCTCAAGACAGGTGCATGTGACTGGGAAAATTCAGGCAGGACAGCCCAGTGTCTGGTGGAATGGGAAAGGAAGCTTGGCAGTGAATGGGAGCAGAAGCATTAGGAATGCCGATAGAATATTCTTGTTCTTTTGTGATGAAGATCTAACGCCCTGAAAAAGTTTACCTTGAGACACATTTCAAAGGAAAAATAAATATTTAGTTGTCTGAAGGTAASATGCTCAACTTCAGAGAAGTCCAGCTAATTAATGAAATTGTTGGTACTAACCTGGGCAAATGAAACTGGAGTGATATCGCATGRCCAATGTATGTGCTTTCAGGTAATTCTGTGTGGTAAGAATGGTTCAAATTCCACTTGAGCAAGAGGGAGTACTTGGAAGTGAGACTGGGGAAGGGGAAGGCCGTAGGAGCATGCCAGTGTAAAGTAATTGACCACAAATATCACAAGCTAGCATGGGAAAGGGCTTTTTGTACAGGGAAATACTGATCAGTTAGTTAGCAGGTGGAATTTCTGTGGATTCTCATCCACTTGCTCACTGAAAACGGCAACATCACATCAAYCTAAGCTTCACTACAACAATTCTTCCATTTTCCCGTTCATAATAATCAACAATCGATAGAATGCTTGAAACAACATACCAACCCTATCTAATGATAACAGCTCACCCTGTCTCTGGGTGGAATCTGCATGCGGGTGAGGGTGTGCTTCGGTGAGGGGGGAAGGACAGCGCGGGACGCAACCCCAACGCACAGTGTGACGCCGTGCTTCCCTCGAGTCAATGGCGCTGCGCCAGTCTGCTCGCCTGAAGTCCTCTCACTGCCTGTTTTAAGCAGCCCTAACCTACCATCATCACATACAACATTTCCAAGTGACAGCGACTTTGGAAATGGCCTGGACTTAGGCCGCACCTCGAATMCTGYGTTCAGTTTTGGGCCCCTCACTACAAGAAGGACATTGAGGTGCTGGAGCGTGTCCAGAGAAGGGCGAYGAGGCTGGTGAAGGGTCTGGAGAACAGGTCTGATGRGGAGCGGCTGAGGGAGCTGGGGKTGTTTAGCCTGGAGAAGAGGAGGCTGAGGGGAGACCTTATYGCTCTCTRCAACTACCTGAAAGGAGGCTGTAGARAGGYGGGKGTTGGTCTCTTCTCCCAAGTAACAAGYGATAGGACGAGAGGAAATGGCCTCAAGTKGCRCCAGGGGAGGTTTAGATTGGATATTAGGAAAAATTTCTTCACCGAAAGGGTAGTCAGGCATTGGAACAGGCTGCCCAGGGAAGTGGTGGAGTCACCATCCCTGGAGGTGTTCAAAAACCGTGTGGATGTGGCGCTTCAGGACATGGTTTAGTGGGCATGGGTGCTGGGTTGATGGTTGGACTCGATGATCTTGGAGGTCTTTTCCAGCCTTGGTGATTCTATGATTCTATGATTCTATGACTACAGAGGGTGCTTTACCGAACAAGGTACTTTACAAGAAAAGCAGCACACACCTCTTTCCAAATTCTGTGTTTTATTATATTTTCTCAAGATCTCCTTAGACACCCACCCAGTATTTACCATTCTAATTTCCTGACTACAGAAGTTTAATTAAAAATTGAAAAAAACTATTTTTCCTACCATGTACACCCAAACTTAAAATCCTGAATTCAAACTGCTTTTTCCTCAGTCATGTATGAGGACACCAGGAAAGGATTTTGCCGGCTAGATTATGCTCTTCATTACACCTTTACAGTCCTGACGAAATACCGCTTCCTTTAYACCCTGTGACAGCCCAGCATTTGCACGGGTGTATAAAATCGGTACGAAGCAGAAGGGTTCACCACACGTTCATAGAGAAGATGTAAACTGCACATCAACAGTCAGCTACCATGGAGCTGACAAAAGGCATGCTACGGCCAGAAAAGCAATCCCCGTGAAAAATGTAATACCAATTTAGCTTAGCTTACCCCTTTCTATATTGTACTGTATTCTTCCCTCTCCTACCTCTTCCATCTCCTCCCTCTCTGTTGAAAAATCCTAACCCATGTTCTTTGGTAGGTCTCACCTACCTACCAACATGCAGTTTATATAAGCATTAATATCAATRTCCACGCCAAACAGAGCAGTGCGTTTTGCGATTTCTCCATTTACTCATAAATCACGAATTTCCAGTCTGTAATGAATAGCATTAATCCAAAGCTTTTTATTTTATTTTCACATCCCRAGCTGAAACCTAAAGATTCACGAGCATTTTTCTTGAGCTGTTCTSCCAAGATGGTCAGCCATCACACACTTCTCCCTTTTAAGCAATGAGGTAAAACACAGAAAAAACCCACACAGTGCGTAGAGAGGGACTAAAACCCAGTCCTACACACTCCTCCATCCCTCCCTCCCCTCACAGTTTGAAACTTTTTGTTCTAACCATTTGATCCCGAGTCCATCAGGGAAGATTTAGGCAAATTTCAGCCTCACACATTGAATTAGCAGCAGACATATCACAGACCCCTAAGACCGCTCGTTCACAAGGACCGAACACTGACTGCTCTTGCAAGTACAGCCTCCTGCAAAGGCAAGCTGGCGCTCTGAGGCAAACTCTGAATTTGCAGAAACCTGCTGTCCAAGATGTGAGAGTAACGCACCGTGCTCAGCACAAAAGCCTATACAGGCAGGCAGGYGAAGCGTTACATGCCGAATAGTCAGCTAAAGGCAGAACTTTGAGCCCTAAGACCTAAGAAATGTGAATTTACATTTATGTTGCTCACTGGAAACACGATGGCTACACTGGGAATAAATTAATGTATGCGGGAATTTGTCCAAAAACCCATTAAGGAGGGCACTTCACTAGCAAAGCACAGCAGTAGTCGGGGCATAGTTCAGTGCTTCAGTGGGTGTTGAAAGAGACAGATGTCTCCATCCGCAGCTTCCCGCTAAAAAGGTAAAGTCGTATCATGCAAAAGTCACACAGAGRAACTCTCTCCAGAAAGTCTGTGGGTGCCAGCCATGTGGGAATCACGGGAGGTTAATCCTTATTGCTCTGTATCTCACTGAGCAAAAGAAGTCACAGATTTTTCAGGAAGTTTTGTCCTAGTTTCTGGTTGCTATCATCTCCAGCAACGTACAATCTATTTCTTGAGCTGGTGCTACGAAGCTGCACCCTACGCAGGAGTCGGGCAGTACCGACCTCCCGTGTTTACTTTARGCATTAGTACAGTGCCAGGCGGAGCGCAACATCCGAGCTTGTAAGGTGCTTCACAACTGAAGCCTCAAAGAAACCAATGGAGCCAGAATCACTTAATGACCAATGGGGACACTAATAGGTTGGATCCTACAATGCTCTAACACACACAAACTCATCAAAGAGATTTAATTTACCTTGACCTTGTAGTACTCCTTGACTTCAGGTTGAATGGAATCAAAATCACCACTGATGTAATCAGGCAAGAAGCTGAAAGGAAAGCAATGAGCAGTAAAATGAAAAATTAATCCATCTTACTACATTTAATATTTCTTTTCTCAAGAGCGCTAAGGGGTAYAAGCATTAATCTCTCAAGGGAGTTAGTCAAAAGCATGTTAAAACGAGAGTTGATACAAAATAAGGTAACAGATGAACTCTAAAACTGGTAAATCTAGTGTCTCCTCTTTGCTGAGGGAGCTACACATCGCTTAGATGCTTATACACCTCCCTGGGTCAGTAATGCAAGACTGGTACCCGCATGGTTCTAGAACGACAACTCTCAAATATCTTTCAAATGCATCATTCAGTCAGCAAAGTATTTGAAAAAGCATATCTGAGTGTTGTACATCAAGCCTCGGAGGATATAATTTGTCAGAAGATGACGATGATGATGATGCTTCTTGGACAGCTGGTATGTCACAAATGTTCCAAAGATTTGTATTTTAGTTGCTACTGATGTCATCTCGTTTCTGMTCTTCTTGATTATTAAAAATACTCCCCCCAAATTATGGAAGTGATTTTTAAGTCATATCTGGGATGTACAAAATGTATATGAACTTGATTTCAAATCCTAACCATCATTTGTACATTAATATTGCTGCAAAGCACATAGAAATAATGTTGTGATATTTATCTCAGCTTGCTTCTTGTCATTTTTTAATTGTAGAATGCTTCCAAATAGTTACTGTATAAATTCTTATCAAATTTGTGCTACACAAAGAACAGTTTAAGAAATTTTTTTTAGGGAAAAAAAAAAACCCTCAGAAACACAGCCTTCCATCTTGCAAAATTCCTGGAGTTTTAAGCAGCAGTTAAGAAGACAGGTGAAGGTGTTGCCACTGTTTCAACAGATAAGGCTGAACTGAGTTTTGAAATTAAAGCTGTGATTTCAGTGTTTTTTAACAAATTAAATACACAGCTCCTCTTCTTCAAGGTCACTATACTTTACGAGAGGTATGAGAGTTCATCAGCAAATTAGTTTACAGCTCAATTGGGCAAAGTATATTGGGACATATTTTTCTTCYACATGATTTTAGAAGAATGCTGCAGCATCTACAAACTCCCCACATCAGTAAAACTTATAAAAATCTCATGTTCTGGCTCTGTTCAAAGATTTCAAAAGAGAGTGTGGTCACTGGCCACCATTTTCATTGAAAACCGAAAGCTGCTTCAGCAGAAGCTGGTAAGTACAATTGTTGTGAGCTAGTCCACGTGCAACTATGGCATTTCAAATTCACTGCKCTCTGTTATTACTAACGCTGTTATAAAAGGATATGTTCTAAAAATAACCTCTCCAAAAGCSATGCTCCCACCTCGCGGCAGGGGGAAGGGCAGTCCATTCTGCAGAGGGTTTTATCGAGGACACAGAAACCAACTAGAAGAAGTGCAAATGCTTCAGTGCTCTTCAGTTTTATATGCCCAAGYCAGTATAGCTCAAAACCAGCAAAAACTAAACAGAAAATTAGATTTGCTCCTTCATTGTGAGACTGACCCTTTCAACGTACAAAAAATACCACATTTTCAAAATTTAAATTTTAAATTGCTGCCTTTTTACCCTTCCACAAGTTTCCCAATGAAATATTTACTGAATACACAAAGCCTAAAAAACTACAGGTATTCTCTTTCAATTTGTTATTTTCCTTTCATTTCTTCCTGATTGAAACAAAGCCATTGAAAGTAAATTCACCCTAGGCATTACAGTGGTGACCCCGAATGCAAGCCCTGGAGGCATCCCAGCAGGTTGGGCAGGAAGAACAACAGCCAGTTGTCACTGGAAGCCAACTTGGTACGACACACACATCCCCTCTGATGAAAAAGCTGACGTCTKAAGGTTGTTTATCTTACTGAAATGCGGCAGATAAATCCAAAAGTGTCTTTGTCACTTTTTTTTCTGCAGTAACTACAGACTGCAGTGCTTTTAAATAATCAACCATTTCTCCTGAGTGCTTCAAGAGGCATAACTGGGAGCAGAATTAGCCAGAAAAAGTATCTTCTCAGAATCAAATGCTCCTGCACATTTTTTGCTCTCATCCAAAGTAAAACCATTTCCATGACAAAAGCTAGCTGAAGTTCTGTCTGAATTTTTAAAAGCAAAAGAAACAAGAATCTCGGTTGCACCTCCCACATGCTCTGCCAGGGYTCCTGGCTACACTGCCTGAACGCATCTCCTCTGCTAGGAAGCATTACGTCAATTTTCAAAACATCCTCTCCGAATAGTTCACTTGTAGCCACTACAAAGCCAGARGTGACTAACAGAGAATAAAGAATCATGGCTGGGAACTTCAAAATTTCAAAAGTCTAAGCCTGACATTAATGAAGAGAAGAATTCTTTCTTCTTCTCCTTCCCTTTTAGAAACACCAGAAACAAGGAAAATTCAGAAAGTCACTCCTGATGAATTTAAAAAATATCCATCATGAGTAAATCTCAACTTGCACTGTCTGCCTCACAAACAACATAAAATGTTTCAGCTTTACCTTCAGAGGATGGCTGCTCTTCGTAGCTCATTGACTATGCAAACCAACAAAAGCAAGCCAAAACCCAACAAAAGCAAGCCAAAAGCAAGTTCAGTCAAGAGTCAAAATCTGCATTTGACTTGGTCCTTTTGAGTTCTGCAGAACAAACTGCCTGATTCAGGTGAGCAGAATTGAGTCAAAGCTCTTCTCCAATTAACACAAGTGAAGAAGAGTCATTGTGTGAAAAGTTGTCCTAGACTGACTAACCTCAGAGAAGATAAGCACTAGCCAATATAGAAAAAGAGGAAATAGTTGAGAGAGAGAGAGATATATGCAAAAAACCCTCATACTAAAGTAACTTAAGAATATTTTGTAATAATTGGTTTTCACTTGTTTGCTTTGGTATAGTTTTGTATTTCCTCCAGAGTACAGACTAGTCCAGGAGAACAGGCTCTGGAGAATCACATATCAAGCTTACTACTATGTGAGTGGAAGAAACTATGTCAGAAAAAAGGAACAAGAAAGGCCTCTCCGTAAAATTTAAAACAGCCACCCTTATTTAAAGTACGGATGAAAATCAGGTATTATACTAGTCTAACCCATGCTTTCCTACCCTCTGACCTCAAATTCATGAATAATTCTTATTCTGTAGCATAACTGTATTGAAGATGACATAYATTTCAGTGACATATATGGCACATATCCTTCGGTGAAGGAGGTTATCTTTTTGCCCATAATGGCAAAAAATGTCTTTCATTCCTTTTCMAAGTGCAATTTAAAATTTTAATTTCTAAACAGTTCAGATGATGCAGTCAACTGCATTTCGGAACCATGTTTTACCAGTCTCATTAGCTATTAATTATCACTATGCGTATAAGGTCATGACCAGCTCAGCCTGCTTGATTCTCTGCTGCTTTACATTTATCAGGGGTGAGCCAACTCCATAATCCTAATGGGACCGAAAGTAGAAAATTCATGTGAGATCAGCCTAGTCTACCAAGTCTTTTCTAGAGCTGTCAAGCAGCTTAACACCAGGCACTGAGCAACAAAAAAATCCTCAGAGGCTTTGGGCCAGCCAGAGTTTTTCTTTGTCTACTCATTCCCCTTCCTTTTTTGGGCGTTGAGGGTTTTTTGTTTGTTTGTTTGTTTGGCTTTAGGTTGATGCTTTTTGTTGTTGTTGTTTTGGTTTTTGTTCTCATCAGGGTATTTTAGAGCCATACGGCAYCCATCTAAAATGAGTGTGGAGTCAGGAGGGCCAGGATTGCTTTCAGATAAGGACCTGAAGGCACTTCCATAGCAGACTGCTTATGTTTCGTGTATATAAATTTAAAAAAAAGAAAACAAAAAAACCCAGAGTTTCAATATGAAACCTTTAAAGGTTTAGCTAGTTTACCAAGAAAAAACAGCAGTATTTCTCAGAAGTTTTGAGATGGATCCCAGCTAGGGGATTTATCCAAATTGGATAAAGGCTGAATGTTGRCTAACCAGTTTTATGAACTCCCAGGATGCTGGGCTGGAGAGCAGGAAAAAAAAGAGATTCCAGAAAGTTTGCCATAGTTTCAAGACACACTAAGGAAATTTTAGTAACCAGTACCATAAAACAGTAATTGACTCTTACCATAGACACAGATTACAAAATAAATAGAAGCTATTTAAACTCTGAGGTTCTCATGCTAAGTAAGCACAACTGTGCCTTTTGCCTTCAAGAAACCCATCTAATGAACACAGCTYAATTCCAGAAGCAGTTTTATTTTTAAATATTCAACACTAATGAAAAGCATGTTAAATTTAAAACATCAGAATACTTGGTTCTTTATTCACTCACTTCAAGAATTCGGTATGGAGTGGTAAATATGTCTTTTTATACGGTTATGAAAAAGAAAACAAAAAACACAAAACGAACAACTCATGACACTTTAGCAGTTTATAATAAAAACCTGTGCTGCCTCCTTAAATAAATTGCTCTGGCATAACTGTTCAGTTCTATCATTAATTCAAAGTTACAGTTTCCTAGTACTATTGACTTTTCTTGTGATGTAGCTCCTTTAGCACATAATTGTCTGCAATTAACCTTTTTTAAACAAATGTTAACATCAGAGACATGAACATTTAAAGGCAGTATCTGTGGTACCCTTTGCTTCCTTCAGTTACAGCACAGAAAAAATCCCACGCAGAGAAGCCATACGTTTCCCAGCTGTATCATTCGAGGGCACAGAGTGGGTTCCCTATGCTTTTTTTTCACTACTAAAAATAAATTTCAAAACTGGTGCCTTTTACCCCGGACTAACAGACACACGCAAGCTACTTTCCAGCAGAAAAAAATACAGTGAAGATAAAATGCTGCACACTTAACATGAAGCAAAGTCACTGAAGTCAGCTTTGACTTCATAAGCATCTAGTAGYTGGGAATACCAAGGATAAAGCACTCCAGCATTACTGCAGGATAAATATTAAAATCACAGTTTAACGAAAAACCCCAACAAACAAAAATTAATGCCCCCAAATCTACATTTGCTAACTGTTAAGATGCACTTTCAGCTTGCCGTCCTGACTGTCAGCCTTGACTAGACGGGAGAGTGAGGGCTGTTCTCATCAGAAAGGTGTTAAGTCTGTTTAGATCTGTCAAAACTATACTGTTAACTGCTTTGAAGATCACAGCGTCTTTTTAACACCCAGAGACAGGTACAGCACAAGTAGATGCCATTTATATGCCTCCCTTATCACTRTATAATATTTGTATTAGGGTGGCACTGACAACGATGTTGTGCTAGTTGCTGTATGAATTCAGAAGAAAAATCCCAAAAAAAACCCAGTTGCCCATCCCTTCTTCCAAGACCTTAATAAAACCTGATGTTCATTATGGAATTGTTTACACAGAAGATAATTCCCAAACAACATTTTGTACATTACAATAAATCCAGATGAGATTTAACAAGATTGGGGGGGGGAGTGGGGGAGTAACAACAACAGTACTGCAGACCCCAATTTAACAAAGAAACARGTATATGCATACATCAGGCCATACACAGAGAGCAGATTCATGTGACCCTGCCAGAATTCTTTGCACAGACTGTTATCAAATCTGTGGATTACAGTCAGGTACCTCTGTGGCTAAAAGTACTTGGTAATATTTGGCAACCTTGAAGAACAGCCTCTTTYCTCCTTACTTTTTAAAGAGCTTAGTGTTAAAGAGCATAAAAGTATTATTTTATTTCCAAACGCTATGATTTAAAGAAAAAGATAAAAGTGTGTGAAGATATGAGGGCAATAATGCATTCATTTATGCTTGCCTGGTATGCAGTGTCACCTTGCAAATAATAAAAAAAAAAAATCTGAAATAAATTGTAGAACATATTACCCTCAGCTCAAACTGCTATGCAAAGCACACATCAGGGGGACATCTTCTGCAGGGGACAGCCAACTAGCTCCCTAACAAAAATCATGCAGTCAACGCCCTGCCTCGAAACCTTATCCCTCAGTGACAAAGAAAAGTGTTAATGATAGCTACAACTGATGCATTTTTCTTTTTAATTGCCAATATTTGAAACTGTTCTCCAGTTACAATCAATACAGCACAAAATAAAACGATGCTCCAAGATTTAAGAACTGCTCGCTTGTTTTCCACGGTGCTGAACACCCTCCTGCGTTCCGGTAAGCACAGGTACTTCAGGAAAAACCCACCACACACGGGACAAAAGCTGGGGAAGCGTAACTACTCATCCAGAAGTGCCAGTCTCTAGTCTTCTGGGACATGATGCCAGAGAAAAGGGGAGAGAAGATGAGCAGTGTAAGCAGGGCTCCCTCTGACAGGTGAGGGTATCTGACTAACTGGGAAGATAGAGGCTGACAAGACACCCAAACCCATTTTCCCTCTTTTCATGTCAAAGCATGGCAGAATTTGCCCTAAAAGTTGAGGAAAACTAGCCACTACATTAGAGAAAGGTAAACTGTTCACTATTAACATTTTAGACAGCATGTGRGGAATCAAAGGGATGGGATGGGATCTAAAATCTGGTAAATTTAGATCGAAGGAGTCACAAAACTACACAAACTGAGATTTAGATACTAGTCTCTAAAAGGCAGCACTGGAAGCCAGAGCCAGCTCAGGGCTTCTYCATGGAGTGCCACCAAAGTTGGATTTTGTTGCTCCAAGGTGAGAACAAATTTTTCCAAGACAAAATAAACAATTTCTCTTCTTTGCAGAAGAGCTAGGAATACGCATATTATATTTTTTCTCCTAATTAGATAGTTACTAACAACCCCTACAGTGTGGCTTCAAATCTCATTATACAATTTTAAAAGTCAGCTTTGATGACTAGTATTTTAACTCTATGTGTCCCTTCTGTGAACTTACACACCAGTGAGAATGCTTAGAAGTCAAGCACAATCAAACAGTAAGAAGTTATATGTGAAAGACCTTGACTGGGATTCCTTTGCTTCCATAATTTACTTCCTCTCGCCTGAGTACCTTAAGTACCTGCCCTGAATTTAGCATCTGTTTATGTACTTCCAAAAGCAGGGAAGAAGACCTATGCAGGAGAGGTTGAGTCTGAAGAAGCCCTTTGCTTCCTCAGGGCTTGAAACTGCAGTAAGTAGCTTGCAGCAGAAATCCTTTAGAACCCCTTCTACACAGTGACTCACGAGCGCAATGAAAAGAGATTTATCCCCTTATTGAGCAACCTGTTCCACGCAGGCAAGGAGAAATCTGCAGGTTTTCAAAAGTCTTAATTATGCTTCTCCTGTTTGGGCTTGCGTTTTCTTTTCCGATTTCCACATACAAGTCATTTTATGGATTAATTTTCTGTTTCATGGCCTGAAAAGAGACATCTTGACACTTATACATAAGGAGGAAGACTAGCCATAAAAGGTGAATTGCCACACAAAAACCTATGTAAAAACACCTAATCAGAAGACATGAAGTCTTAAGCAGGAAACCAGAACATCTGATGACAACACAACTACTGAAAGGCAAAGTCGACTCCCCTATGGTTCATGAAAATATCTTCTATCCTGGGCTCTGATTGCCTGTAGAGCAGCCACTGAGCAAACTTCTGACCTTTTTCTTTCTGGTGAAGATGTGCTTGAGTACCTTAAATATATTAATAAAATGTCTTCAGTTTTGAGCCCTTACACTGATAAGCTACTTCACATTTTGCAGAGAAACAGTGCACTGAGGATCCTGAAAACACTTGGGCTACACGGAGGAACAAAACATGCCGCTTCATCTTTTTAGGGAACGTGAGCCCACACGGCAAGGAACGGAGAAAAGACAGGTAACGGCAGACAGCTGTTTGAAGTCTGTCGCCTTTGTATGGCTGAAATTTGTTAGTCGGGGGAGGCAGAAGTTTTATTAAACCTTTCGCTGCTGACCTCTGCTGCAGCTTCTCCAGAGCTGACAGAGAACCAGGATATTCCACCAGAGCATTAGCATTTCAAAGACTACCTGCACCTCTTGCCCAGCCCAGCACAGAAGCATTAATTAAAGAGACAGCAGAAGATAAATGCGCATACAAAATGAGAGTCGGGCTCTATCTGATGCTTGGTAACCTTTCCCAAAAAGCACCCTTCACTTTCATGAGATTAAGTCAAGGGAGTATTCTCCCATTTCTACACAGTTTTGCTATACAATGTATGACCCTATTTCATTTTCTGGAACTTGTGATTTAGACAACAACATACTGCGAAGTTTAATAGAAATTCTTTTAAGGTTAGTACTAATTGCAAAGGTGAAAGGTCAGCCTCAAGAGCTCTGAGGGAACTGGTGGAAAAATGTTTAATGTAGCAGTGGCCCCGTCTTCAGCGGGCTGGAGCATCACTGCTGGGTAAGGCTTCTGCAGCTCACTTTAATCCTTGAATTACCATCCTCACCTCCTCACCGTGTCACCACCTCTACAGATTCAAAGTACCAGTATGGATATTTTAGTTAGCAAAGCCAACAGGTTTACATTTATGAACACACATAAGCAGTTCTCTCCTTCTCAAGTAAGTTTAGAAGTATTTCAAACAATCATTTGGTGAGCAATTTCAAATGCCTCTGATAAAGCTCTAATTAAAGAATAAACCCCACTTTTATAGTTACCTGACATGTGGATGAAATTAAGAAAAAAAATAAAGCTGCAGCTCTCCTCTGTGAATAAATTTACCTTCTGATCATAACCTGATATATTCGGTTGAAACAGTTTTTCTATTAAGGTTTTATTTGTTCCGTGTTTTTTAAGGAACAAAGACCGAGGGATTGACAAAATGTGCTCAACTAACGAAAAGTCATCTCTCTCTTGCTGTTTTCTTCTGTAAAATGTTTAAACTGCTCAAATAAACAGATAAGTTCATACCCATGCTCTGCACCTTAAGAGATGCAAAAGGATGTCTGGTTGGCAGTGACTTGCCGGGCCTAAGTTTTCATTTCTTTCTGCTGTTCATTAGTGAACGAACCTACACGTAAGGAAACGTAGTAAGACGTAAGGAAAGCTGTGGCAGTGCCAGCCTGGCCACTGTACGGGCCGTCCGCTTTCCCAAAGGCTGCCTCTCCCGAGCGCAAGGCAACGCGCCGAACTTGCCGCTAGCGTCTTCCTTTTGCTTTGCTGCAGTCAGATTCCCCCTCCCGGCAGGCAGCCCAGCTTCCAATGCTCCCCAAAGAAAAGGGCTTTTAAGAAGTTAGCCATCACCACCCCAGGGAAGCTSCCTGCAGCTCCCTGGACAGCCTACCTGAAAAGGGGAAGGAGCAATTACACTGCCATGGTATCCAGTGTAAGGGTGGGAAATGTTCCTTCGGAGGAAAAACCTGAATTTGGCACTGGCCAAAGCATCGTGCCAAATCCCAAGGTCCTCCTCGTTTCTCAGAGCTTCCTTTGCCCCCCGAAAGCCCCAGCCGYCACCGAGATACTCAGAAGGTACAATCTTTTCCCGTCTTCAGCTACTGTCTAATGCTGGAGTAACTCACCAGCAGCTAATCGAGCCAARATAACTTACAGAAGCTGAGATCTAGTTTATATGAATTCTTTCATCATTTAGCCCACAGCTGCTAAATATTAAAACCAGGAAGCAGGCCATCTCTTCTCAGATGTATCCCATACCTGCMTAGTGGCTACCTAGGCCACACTGTACTCATCTGACCTACTGATATTTCACCTGCAGCTTTATTAAACTGATTTTACCAAGCACAATATACAATGGCTATCATAACAATCACAGGAGTCTGCCCTGGTTTTTATCTCTGGTACAGACTTAGCGGTCCTAACTATTGAGAAAGAACCAACAGCAAATATATCAAGGCAGCAAATTTCTGCAAGAGGTCAAGGTCTGCAAATAACGCTTCCTTCAGATCACGTTAGAAGACATCTACCACTGCAAGGTCTTAACTACAGAAATCACTAACAAGCACCAGGAATCTGTACCCACGGGCTGAAATCCTCCCTAGGTCCCAATCCTTCAAACCCGCCCGGGTAGAGCCTTGCTCAGCACACCCGTAACCAGCAGCTCTCCTCCCCGGGGAGAGGGAAGCTTTGCACCCCCTGAAACCAGCACAGCTCCATGCAACGCAGCTGACAAGTCAGAATCCACAAGGAGTTCAACACAAACTCATCTTCAGAAGYAAATTTATGCTTATAAGCACACAATTCAGACTCTGATGATGAAAAGATTAATTTCTTATATTTTACTAGATTTAAAACTGAGCCATTTTCCAAATAATTTTTGCTACCAAAAAAAAAAAAAAGAAAACCACAAAAGAACCCAACAACGTGTAAGCATCACCAGGAGAAATCAAAAGGGCATCGTGAAGGGTCTCCAAGGCTACATTGCTACATGGAGAATGTTGGTGACTGAAGTGTATATAAATCTGAGCTAGCTTAAAAACAGCTCAGAGACCGGTAGTTACAATAGCAATGGTTGCTGTGCTGCTGTGCTTGTTTCCTGGCCAATACCAGCTTCAGCTATAACATTCTTAGCTGTGTTCGAGAAACAAACATCTCACCTCCCCCAATCCATTAGTCAAACTGGGGTGCTATACTGTGTTTTCAGTAAAGCAAGTAGGTATGTGCTACTATTGYTATTAAGTCTTTAATACCCAGACTATGGCTGGGACCTATCTACCAAACTCCTGCTGTATGTTGCTTAAGCTGACTCTCATCATTAATGTTTCATCAAARGCAAAGAAACCATACTGTGGAAGGAAAGTTTTAAGACAACCTGAGCCAGCCCTCCAGTTTGTATCTGCAGCATTTAGTTTACTGTCACTAGTATTTAGAGCACAAATGATAGCATTTAGATAACTACCTACTTGACAGATATCAAATCCAGGCAGGCAAATGTATAGATTTAGTGCTCATTCATAAATGGCATTCACTGAAAAAACTGCACACGCAACTGAGGCATTAGAAACATTATAAACGTAGACATGGTATTACAGAGTTCTCTGTTCCCAATTCTCCCCCTCCCAATCCTCCTCCTTTCCCCCTTTTTGCCTATGTGGGTTAAAAACACTCTCAGACAGAAAATACCTCATTCTGGATAAGCAGTGCACAGTCCGAAGAGCCCCCACCTTGGGCTCTGTACAAGTAATTTTCTATCAAGTAGAGCAGCTGAAAAAAAACTTTCAATGTAAACTCTGATGCTGTTGATGCCTTGCTTACTATAAGAAATTKTTAACAATACCCCCCATATCAACTTCTCAATTTATTATGATTAAAAAAATATTTATAAAACCCTTAACTGCTATGCTACTAAGTTCTATTATTGTCATTACCACTTYCATTTAATCTTTTATTAAATTTCAACACACTAATTAACTTTTCTCATAGAATCAGAAATAGATCTTAAGGACACAGATCTACCTATAAATAATACAAATGCAATGATGAGCTCTTAGTAAAAGCTATATATATATAGCCCTTTATATATAGTGACAGTAGTTGTTCCTCAGGGAAGACGTTCAGAGGTCTGATATCCCCGATGTATGAGAAGGGATTGGAGAACTTTGAGCGGATGCAGCATTGGAAATGCTTTGGAAATGACTGGACACAGGTGAGTTGAGACTCCGACACTCTGAATTAGCGTGCATTGAGAAGCTCTAGCAGTAGCCCAAAGACCACCACAGGTGACATGATGTAATGTAACTGTCATTGGAGATGTCATTTAATAGAAGAGTGAGGTTCTGGATGACAGTGTGGCCCATTCCTTTGGTGTAAAATTCACTACTAGATAATTTTTTCCACACATTTTAATACTGGCAGGTCATTAATTCACAAGTTTATAAGTTTTTGAAAAATGTGTAAAGTTGGGAGGAATAGACCCATCTGCCTGCTAATGAGGTAAGAGACTCATATTTTACTGGAATGACAGAAAAACTCTCACTGAAGTGACTTTTTAAATTGTCGTCAGAGAGAAATGGAAAGTCCTCCTGAAGATTAACAGAGAACTGTATTTCACTGTAAGCAAAACCATCACCTAAATCCTAGGTTGTTAAATAGCTATTTAAACTCCGATGCAAAACAAGCCTGCACCAGCCAGTTAAAGCCAGCCAGCTAGCAACAAACAGAAATTTGTACTTAGATGCTGATAAAAAGGCACAAAGATTTTGGACCATTCCCACCTTCGAATTCATCTCCGTGTGCTCCAGGTGCGGCACACCTACTCTCTCTCTAAGGTAGTAATGGCTGGTGGGGTTCACACCGCAGCAGGTTTTGGGGATCCCATCACCAGTGTTTTCGGCAAGGCGGCTCTCTGACTTTCTGAACCACCACCTCCCTTACCCGGGTCCGTGACAGAGAGGGAGGTGGTGGACACAGACCCCCCTCTCGGARCCGTGGGACGACAGCCGGGTCCGAGGCCCGAGAAGGGCAGGCTGCAGCATCCATGAGCCGACGCAGCTTTTCCAGAGGCCAGGCTGTGGAATCGAAGAGCCATTTCTTTTCAGCTGCGCTCCTGGTTGATGGAGGGGCTGGTGTAAGGTAGAAGGATTCTCAACTTTTACGGATTTTTATGAAATGCACGTTCCTAGATTCATGCCTGTGTTTTTTCTAGCCCAAGAATGAGTAGGTACGAGCAGTTTTCCCCATCCCTTTCTTTCACAAGGTAGGAAAAACAGTTTACAAATGCAGCTCTCAGATGAAACAAAAAATTAAAATTACTTTGAAAACACAGAAGTAAGGAATTAAAACTATAACCCATGCTTTTGTTCTCTAGATTCCTATAATACGTTCAGTCACCAAAATCAGATGCAGTTCACTCTTCAGAGATAACAGAGTGGGGCAAGCCAGTGTATGAACGTCTGAATCAGCTGATTTACAATGATGGTTGGGCAAAAAAAAAAAGAAAGAAAAAAAATCTACGTTTGGATTGACAACTTGTCTGTGGCTCTGTGCCAAGATCCTGCCTRATACACTTGAACATGCTGAAATATTAAGCCCCAGAAGCACAAGAACTAAAAGGGAAATTTTGATGAGCTCTTAAACAGGGTCATGAACATGACTGTATTTCTGCTGGCGCTTTGAAAGAAGTCAAAACTTGCCACGGCTTTTCCAGTGTGAACGTGACAAAGAAAGCACTTTCCACTCTGATTAAAAATGAGATCCTGCAGAATGGGGAAGGCATCGCCCTCCTGATGAAAGCCCTCTTCAGCATGTCGGGAATGCTATTAGAGTTCTTGAAACCACTCCCGAGGTGTATTACGATCACATATATGCATGACAGTGCTGACCACTTAATCCCCCTTCTGTCATAGGCAAGTTGGAGAATAAAAATTACACTGACACCCAAGGGTATTTTATAATAGAATACGAAATAAAATAATAAATTTGCAGATGATTTTGGCTTTGCCTCATGGTACTGCATTATACACCAAATATTCCTGGCCTCTCATTCATTACTATTTAATTACAACAGAATACCTTTCTTTCAGACTTAATTAACCTCTGGAAGGAGTTTGTGACCTTGGGACCCTTCTGCACATTTGCAACGTGCTGTTAGAATATTGCTCTGCCAGGAAACGCTTCCTTTAATGCTGAGATTTAATGAAATGCACAGGTTTTTATGGGGAAGGCACGAAATATAAGAACCCTGCATGTGGTCACYTAATGAACAAGAGCTAGAGCATAGCAATTAGAATCATAAATCGATACTAGATCAACGTTAAAAGACGCCACAAGAGCTTCCCCAGAGGACGGGCTTATTACTGTAAACATGATCACGGACGCTCTTCCCTATTACTTTCACTGTGGGGCAGAGAAGAGGGAGTAAGGAAACGAGGAGGGATTTGCCCGTGTAATTCCTATTTGTTTAAGCCAGCAGAAGCTGAAGTGTCCCACCAAGCCCAATGACAGTGTAGCACAGTTCCAGCTCCCGTCTTTGTCAGAAATCGCTGTTCAATTTGAAACGCTTTGACTCTAAAAGGAAATCAGAGAGCAGTAACCTTTTCACAAGATGAGAGGCAGAACCACAGCCCGTGCAGTCGCTTTCATCGCTTTGCTGCAAAGCTTCGAGCGATGGATCAATGTTGGCCCCTTGGTGCCAATCAGAGCGGAYGCTTGCAGAGTGGGCACGGGTTCAGTAACTCGCTAGCAATGTTAACTCTTCAAAACGGATTCTTCATCATCCTGAGAATTCCCTCCGAGAGCTAAAACCCCCGTCAATCCATGCATACTCCTCACACGATTTCCTCCTGCGCAAAACCACCCCAAAACCACCTTATGCACAGTTTTCTTTTTTCCTAAAATTAAAAGCATCAGAAAGAAGAGATATTGACACCCACATCTGTCACTTTCTTAATTAAAAGTATTTGTTGTCAAACCTCGCAGATGATGCTTTAACAAAAAAAATGGCACCGAATTGTTTACTGACTCTCTCTTTTTCAGTTGTAATTTTGGGACTGTCTGTCTTTCTCTCACCACTCAAAATACCTTAATGCACACAATTCCAATCTGATCTGTCACCGGCATTTAACACGCCTGCTGCAGCTTATAAAATTAGAAAACATCAATCCTCCCACAGATACTGCTGGAACTTGCAGAGGCAAATCACATTTTGGTCTTTACTACTATAGAGCCTTCCTTTCTTTCTTTCTTGTGACAGAATAATGGTTGCTCCACTGGAGTTATTAGCCTCGTTTATTCCAGAGACTTTTCTCCTTTTCAGCTTTAATATCAAAAAAATTTTCACTCCCTTCCCATCCTTTCCCTTGTACTCTGTTTTCCTCCCTCCCTTCCTATTTTTGCCATTTTTTAGATTACGCCTGTGCCARCTGTCACCTAACCTGTTTAGCTCTCCTAAGCACTGAGGCAAAAGCCCTGCTGACAAAGAAACAGAGACATTCAGAGTTCTGTTGCACCGGTGCGTAAAGACCACGGGATTTCAAGCCCTTGCAGAGTAGCTCCACTGCTGCACCGAAGAGATGACAGCCACAGGCACTGCTCTCAAAGCTCTGGCCCACCGCTGGCTGACCAGCGTGCCGAACGATGTCATTGGACTTTAAGGCACACCAACTGCAGAAAAAAAAAAAAAA